>JAQSVH010187308.1:18856-44181 GCA_029448705.1 Adansonia digitata | reverse complement strand
AAAAATAATGAATAAATCAATATAAAACAACGTGAAAATATTAAGGAAAATTATATAAACATGTATTCATGAAAAAAACAATATATACATCAACAAACACAAATAATCTCAAAGAAAATCAAACTATTTTTAACAAAAATTAACTAAAGCAATGAAAATAAAAAATATTAATCATAGCCATCATAGTTGGCGTTCCAACTTGAACAAAAATTCATGAGCAAAACTATTCATTTGGCTCATTAATAAGATGAACCAAACAAGAAATGAACAAAAATTAAGCAATGAACAAGAAAATACATTAGAAAAGCTTGAAAAATTAAGTATTTTGGTGTTTTTCTTTTTTTTTCTTCAATCAATAGCCAAATCTTGAAATGAAAAAATTAAACTTTTATTTATAGGAGATGATGGATGGGAAGATGGTGGAGGCTTCCACCAAATTCTACAAATTTTTTATTTCTTTGTATTACATTACTGTATTTTATTTTACAGTATTTTATTTTTATTAATTTGGATTTGACTTAAATTAATAATTTTAGTCTTTTAATGGATAATGTCATGCATGACATCGTCAAAGTCTAGAGAATTTTGGAAGATATTTATATAATTTTTAAAATTATACCATAAAAATTAATTAAAAGAATTAAATTATAAAAATTCAAAATTATATATTTGCAATAAAATTTCATATCATCAATTTAATTTATTCTAATAACAAAAACAATTCAATTTTCTAGAAAAAATTAAAATTAGCAAACTCATAAAACTTTATAGAAAAGCCTTTATTTGAAAAAATTGTTATATGTAAAAAATGCAAAACTCATAACATAAATTGAATTTTGAAAACTGATTTAATGTGAATTAGACAACAATATTTGAAGAATCTTAAAATTAAAAACTCAAAAAAATCATAGAAAAAATTTTATAAAGTAGAAAACTTTGTATCTTTGTAAAAGGAAAAATTTTAAAACTCATAAAATAAATTGAATTTTGAAAAACTGAATTAATATGAATTAACTAATATTATTTAAAGAATTTTAAAAATTATAAACTGAGAAAAATATTCCCAAAAAATTTAAGGAGTGGAAAAAATTGTATTTTGGAAACAAAAAGAAACTTTAAAACTTATAAAATAAAATGGATTTTGAAAAACTGATTTAATGATAATTAAATATGAATATTTAAAAAATTTTGCAGTTCAAACTCATGAAAATTCACTAAAAAAATTTGTAGATAAAAGAATGCTCGTGTTTTGAAACTAGGAAATTATCAAAAAATTTATTGAAACTTATATAAAATGAATTAAATATAAAATATTATTCAAAATACTAATTTAAAAAATGGTAAAGATGAAAATCCAAAATCCAAAATAATTTCACCAAAAAAATTTCATGAGCATTATACTTATGGTAGTAAAAAAATTCAAAATAAATTACTAAAATGAATAAGTTGACACCTTGTGGTATAAAATGCTAATACGAATTTTTCCTTGAATATTTATAATTTTTTGGAGTGCATAATGGCATAAATACTATAATTGTATTGATAAAAATATACGATGGTCATCTCCCTATATTTAAAAGAAAAATTCTTAAAAATAAAAAATTTGATCGTGATAACATATACGAAAACAAATTTCAAAATTTCACAAGTATAAGGTTAAAAACTAATTATTTTACCTTGAATTTGTCATTTTTATCCGAAATTCATTTTGTACGATGCTTGAAATGGTAGAAATTTTGTTGCATGCACCTGCAATCATTTAAGCATAACTAAATAGATCTTGAAGACATCTAGTTCACCCTAAGAAATTCTACCTTTATCGGTGGCAACTAAATCCTTAATCTAGGATTTTTTTAGTCTATTAGGGAACAGGCTCGGATAAAATTAGGTGTATATACATAGCAACCAAAATTCTGAAAATTTTCAGGTTGCTTGAAAGCCACCAAACCAAAACGATTCTTGAGCAAACAACATTCAAGTATGGCTAATTAGATTTAATCACCTTGAAAATATTAAAAATAATCTTAAATAATTAAAAGATGATTAAAACACATCATTAGCATGCTATAAATGTGAAAAAATTTTCAGAAAAAATTCAAGACAAATATCGCATCATTTAAACTAATCCGAAGGAAACTTATTTTACTATTGGTAATCACTAAGTCCTAGATCGATCAAAGCTAATAAAAGGGTAGCAATGCCACTTGAAAGATCATATCTTAAGCATTTAATGCCCACTATTTGGATTTAGGGAAAGTGATTTTAAATAAAAATAGAAAACATAGAATCACACAGCAGAACTAACCAAAAAACATGAGCAAATCGTCTTAGAAGCCTTTTGATCAATCTACCCATAATAAGAACGAAAAAAAAAATTTGATTTCATACCTTAATCCAAAAAGGCCATCTTCTCAATTTAAAATAAACTTTTCTTTGATCTAATGCACCAAGCCCGGCTATCACAAACTAAAGATATCTAGATGTCTAGCCAAAATGGTGATCAACATATGTTTCAAAAATTTATGCCATAATCAGAGGATAGACTCTTCTATGCCAAAATTCATGCCGGTGGACTAGGTTTCAAAAACCTTCCCCAAGCAATCTTTTTGTGCACCAAAATCATGAAAATTAGAAGAAACATTTCCTACCAAAAGCTAAAAAAGAATGGCACAAGAAAACCAAAGTTGCCATCAATCACCTTAGGGAATGTAAGTAAGCACCTTAGGGTTTTCTTTAATGTGTTTGGATGGCATAAAGAAGGTTTTAATACCCAGGGTTAAGTTTTCTTACATATTTGTACTTTCACCCTTCGTTTTTAGATAATTTAAAAAACTCTAAAGCAACTTTTACTATTTAGGTAATTTAATCCCTATCTCATTTTAATTTCATAAAATCACGCTTATGTGTGTGACCTATTAAGCCTTCATCATATCGGTAATAAATATAAATTTATTTGGTTAAGAATAATTTATATTTTGTAGACCAAAAGTGGCATCTAGTAATGTATCATGGCCACCTGATATGTAGGAAGAGTCAAATTGGTTTTGACTACCCTTTTAGTATATAATATCTTAGTGTAATTCAATCTTTTATCATATATCCCAGAATAGGCAAAAGTTTGGTGCAGTGCCCACTTTTGACCTATTCCATATCAGTGTGCAACCTTTATGTATTACTTCCATAATCATATTGCCTTGGCCATGGTCATTGAGTTAACACCAGCCAAGTACATATGAGACATGTTCACTTAAATCACTTGGGGTGATGAATCCTCTCTAGGCCACTTATCCACTCTTAGTATGCTTCATATCACACCTAAAATTACCTATATTTGGTGTTTATCTATTATGAACCCGTTTGCGATGATCTCTAAGTATGATCATTCATATACAAGGTGGCATAGTGTCACAAGTCTAAGGATCTCTTAAATGTAAATATTTTCATGGGCATTTGAGTGAAAAACCAAATGCAAATCTCACAGTGGGTTTCATTCAGTGAACTTGTTACCATAACAAATAGCTATATAATGTCCATAAGCATCTCTATATTTCAACTTATGAGATTAATTGCATGTATCCTATACATGGAGGTTTACATATGCTAGTGTTTGTGCATTGTTAATGACTTATCTTAATAATATGATCAGGAACATTTTAGCAACATAACTTTGATGCATAGGGATATCATAGTTGTAACTTTTACAATTCCCTTGCAAAACCAATGCTTTATTGGCTTTATCTACATAAATATGAATAGTTATTATCCGATCAATCTTATGGATAAAGAAATACGTTATATTATATAAATCAAATATAATGTATGTTGCATGAATTAACTAATGGTAATGTTTACAAGCAAATTGGATTGGCTTGCAACTCTTACACTAACAGTTGCATGCATTAAATGCATAAAGGCTTAACATATGTTAGTCTTTATGTATTGTCAATGCCCTGTCTTAACAATATGATGACCAAGAACAATTTTATAAAAATAGCTTTGATTCATAAGTATCTTATGTTGTAACTCATTACAGTACCTTGGGAAGGCCAATGCGTTTCATGAGCTCAACTACATAAGATATACATAACAATTATCAAATAATTTTTTATGGATAAAGAAATACCTTTTTAACATTAATAAAATCTAATGTTTGTTTACATGCAATCACTAAATGCTAGTGCCTTATAAGCTGCAGTGATTAGCTTGCAAAGCTTAAATGAACAAAAAAGTCCTATTTATAAAGCATCTAAAGCCTGGAAGGAGATACTTCATAAATAAGAAAAGAAACAAGTTGTATTTTGCATGTGTAATCGCACTTGCATCATAGCCTTAGCATCTAAAATTATGATGCCTAATTTGCTACTTAATAGTTACATAGCTTAGGGGATGGGTAAAGGTGCTGACATCACAATGCTGGCCTAACTATTTTTTTATTTATGTTTCTCCTTGCTTTGCAACTACAAGAAGTACAAAGCACTAAATTATTGCATAATATAACCAAGTAAGTGAAAAGAAAATCCAAGCTCATGCATATCAATATAAGCATAAACATTTAATCAAAATTAAACTTACGCAGTAGAATTAAATAAAAAAACATCGAGATTTTCATAGGATCTTAGGAAGAGATATACATGTAATCAAATAGCAATTTTAAAACATAAATCCGATAGAAATAATACCTACTTAGAGACTCATAACTCTAAGCATGCCATGGGTTGATTACTAGATTTCTTCTTAAGGCCAAAAGTAGCACATATGTCTTGCCTCTAACGATCATCCACACAAATACTTGTTGAAGCCTTCATAAGGTCTGGTGGTTCTTTAGTGCTAGCCATACGGCTTCTCAAGCCTTAACCAAAAGATATATAGCTAACAAGTTTAGATCTAAAGTGATCTAGGAAGAATTCCCATGCCTATTTCACTAAAGAGGATAAAAATAACTTCTCAAGGAAGTTGTTTACACAAATGCAGAGAAATAAATCCAAGGATCTCAATTTTTTGTTTTGGTTGATACATTTAGGACAAAAAACTAATTTTCCTTCTTTCGTTGTGATCAAAAACATTTTTTGATCACCTATGATGTAACTCTACGCAATTAGGTTTAAGAAAGCAAGGATTTTGAGGTTTAGCCAACTTTAAAACTTTTGTAAAAAATTAATTTCTCAATGCTATAAAACTATTTTTCTAATTTTCTTGTGTCAAGAATGATTCAAGAATACTCATTAAATCCATGAAAATGCAAAGAGAGCTTAAGAAAGTATAGATGTTGCACCAAACCCCTCAAGAAAGTCTAGGACTGGAGCTCAAGATTTTCTTAACATTTTTTATCAACCAAAAAGATTTAATAATGGATTTAAATACACCCTAGGCTAGTTAGGCTTGACTATTGGGTCAACTGAGTCAATGCTAACATGCCCAAAAGGTCTCCCCACTTTGGAATGTTTCTTAGAGTTCAATTAAAACTATTTTAATTAGCTTGTCCAAGATTCAGCCTTAATATTAACTTATTAATATTTTAGCCCAATAGCACACCAAAGATAGCTATTACATGCACGTAGCCCATTAGCAAGCTAACTTGGAGTAGCTCACAACTAAACTCTCTTGACTTAGCAATTAAGTCTTTTGGCACAACCCTTAAATTTACATGTTAGGTAATCTAATTCACAATTAAATTTTCTAACCCAAGTAAAATAGTTTAACTTCATGTAAATACTATTAAATATTTACACAATTATCAAATAATTATTTTATTTTTCAAATATAGTTATTTGGCTCTATTTAATAAAATCACCAAACCATGTCTACGATAGACATTATCTTGATCAGACGTTGTTATCTTATTGCCATATTATGACATCTCTAATTAGATTTCATAAATCTAATTTATGTCTTAAATTATTCTTAATTGAACTTATACAATTAGGTCATCCTCATTATACTTTTTATTTAGTTAAGTCTTGCTTAATTAGATCTTGATTTTAATCCAATAAATCATCTTATTGTGTGTGACCCATTAGGCTTCCATTATAATGGCAATAAATATAATTACCTAATTAGTGTATTTATATTTGTAGACCAAGATTGGCCTCTAGCAAGGCATAATCGCCACCTAGCATGTAGGAAGAGTTAATATTATAACCTCTTAAGAAACCATTCAATAACTAGGCTCTTAGTGTAATTCGGTTCTTTCAACAAATATCCAAAAAAAACCATGGGCATGGTACAGTGTCTACTCATGTAACAATCCATATTAGTTCTTATAGCTTTCAGTTAACCTCATGAATTTAGACAAATAATTTCTCCTAAATTCATCATTCGTTGACCAATGACTTTCTTAAGTTAACTAAAGCCAAGAACATATGCGATACATCTCCAATGTCACTTAGAGTGGTGAATCTTCTCTGGATCAGTCATCCACCTTTATATGATTCATCCCATACCCAAAACCACCCTACCATAAGCATCTATTTATTGTGGACTTGTTCATGATGGAATCAACGACACTTCCTGTACAAGATGACCTAGTATCACAAGTCTAAGGACTAATATATGTGACTGGCACATGAGAACATATTCTATAGACACTTTAGTGACTTGTACCAATAGAGTTCTCATACGGCTCATGTTTTGTGAACTTGTTTCCATAAAACAATCACTCATATGCGATCTCCAAGTATCTTTATACTTTAACTTCTATAAGATCAAAGAGTTACGTGCATCAAATACATGGAGGCTTAGCCTATGTGCATTATCAATGCCCTGTCTTGACAATATGATGACTAGAAACATTTTTAGAAATATGACTTTAATGCATAAGGATATCATCATTGTAACTTCTTATTAACTTTGTAAGGCCATTGTGTTTCATGGGCTTTATCTATTAGTGTTTGCATAATTATTAATCATGCCATTAACATAAAGGAAAAAATTGAATCACTAACATAAATGGTTGGTTTGCATTATTAACTATTATATGCTTCATCCAATCCAATTGGTTCTAGGACATACACTAACATCTCCTACTTGCAGTAAGCCAATCATTAACACATCCAATGCTGAACTCTTTTGATTAGCAATCATGTCTCCACTTGGACAAAGCTTTAATGCAATTGTGAGAATATGTTTTGGTTACATTCGTAATAATCTCATTATCAAGGTCATTAACTATTCAGATCACAATGAGACCTAAATTCCAATCATATGGCTCAATGTTTCTCTAACAACTATTGGGAATCTTTTATTAGCGTGCAAGTTAAAGATCTAAATGAAACTCTTTTTGTGAGCCTAAGCGAAAGAGTTTGTTTATGACTACTAGGGTATGAACTTGCAATCCTCTGTAGTTTGGAACACGTTCTAAATAATTGCATTTTTAACATCATGGATATTTATCACTAAGCCAAATTATGATCTTTAACTTTTAAAGAATTATAAATGCCTCTCACAAAATCCCTCATGTGTAGATTTAGGAATTGGATTCAAAACCTATTTTTGAATCCTTTAAGTTATAGTTGTTTAGTATTCTCAATACTATTGCAAGTGTATGTTTGAGAATAAAGAGACCATAACATAGAATAAATTCCATGATTAATAATTTACTCAATGAGGACTAAATCTAAGCTAGGCATTGAATGCTAGTAATCATCCTTAATTACAGGTGTATGTTATGCTAGTAACCATAACATAAAATAAACATTTTATGTTTATGAATAAATCATGATTATATTTCAGAAACATCAATCAAGAAGGTAAGATTTGACCAATATTAACAAGGTTGCCTTACAATATGTCATACATATTTAAGCATCAACTTTTAGGTGTCATATACCAAGAAAAATGAATTAATCTCGGGTATATTTGATATAGAAACTTCTATAAGTTTCCTAATTTTGGTCATATCAAACTATTTTCATGCAATTTTTACTCTATTAATCTAGCTATCTACAATGTTGGCATATTCCTTATCATCTCCATTGTCTTTCTTCAAAAAAAAAAGTATATGGAAAACGCATGGATCATTATCCATTAAAGTGCTCAAGTCTTGAAATACATCTTATCATATGAAGCCTGGTTAGGCTACCTTCTGACATCTTTCTTAGGACTAATTTCTTAGGGATGTCAAAACTCTTATTATGATTATCCTTATAGAGCAATTTTTTAAGGTTTTGATGATTTCATAAGCTCAAATAGCTACTTCCTCCTTTTGAAGTACAGGCATCAAACTAGCCATCACCATAGGGTGGCAAGGTCATCAATATAAACTTGACAGACTGCCCTGACCTTATGGACTATTATTGCCTATGCCTTTCAATGTGGGACTAGTCAATGGAGCCTAGCCCGTAAAGCTTACTAGTGCATCATTTATGCTACTTGGCAATAGACTGTTCGACATGTTGTGTTTATATCCATTATAAACCAGAACATTTTTATAGTTAGTTTTTAATTTCACTCATTAAGTAAGGTTTTACAATTTTAATGATTATCCTCATTATTTTATTAAACATTATAACCCTCAACTACAATACGAGAAGTTTAACATTTGAATCTTTTTAATGAGCTAAGCACCCCTTTTATCCATTTATAGCCTTGGGTTTGCCTAAGAAATCATAAAAAAATAATTAAGAAGGTAACAAAGCTTCCTTACTGCATATCTGTGCAACTCTTGGATCATTTAGGTGGTAACTCCTAAATACAACATATGTATTTCACTTAATAACCACCTCTAATGCTGTGGGGTTAAGTTTGTAAGCATTTGAACAACACAACTTCATTTGAGTAAGACCATTGATTATAACTCAAGCAACTCGGGCAAAAGGGACCTTTAGTTTGCCCAACAAATCTCTATGGCTGGAACTCTCGTATCTTGTTATAATATAATGGAAGGCATCTAATCATGCTTAGGCATGGACTCAATATTTTACCAGGAATTTTTAATCATTTATCTGAGGTCTCATTACTTTGTTTGATTAGCATGCTTAGTATTTATTCAATCATATATCACATCTATATAAATTTAAAAATAAATCCAACACATGCAATTTACTAGGATGATCATGGACTTTATCTATATGATTTCCTTGTGCCATTTAGAACTATTCAGTCAAATTACTAGGAATATCATATAAGGTCTTCATAATCTTAATGATAATCTCCTTGGTCCTTTCTTTTTGGCACCATTTTTTTTACATCTTAGATTTACATAAATTCTAGTCTTATCCTAAATCTAAATCTACCAGTCCTATGTAACTATTACATATCATTGTAAGAAACCTCGAGCTACATTTGAGGTGAGTTAATGGGAAAAGAATTTACAACCCAGAATTAAAAGAGAAAGTAGTGCTCATATGCCTTATTTAAAAAATACCAAAATAAAAATTCAACCATCCATAACCTAGCCATACTAAGGTCTATTCCATAATCATCCTTATGCTAACATAATCATATTATAAGCATGAAAGAAAATAGGCATAGCCAATACAACTTGGTGATCCTGTGTGTCATTTGCATAAACCTTATGAAACAATTTGAGATGATTTATCAAATTATTTAGTAATTTTGGTTCTTTAATTAAAACTTTTTTAATGAAATTTCTAACTTTTAAGAAACTTATCCTAAATTGCTTGTTACCTAACTTCTGTTTCATTTGTCTTAATTAGGATAATATCTAATATTTAGATAACTTTGTCTTAATTTGGACAAAACATTTTTAGGAAAATTATTTTTTGAAAACCATTTTAGGAAACTTGTTTTCCAAAAACAACATTTTAAGACATTAAATTGGACATTACCTAACTTTTAGGTTGTTTCTCTTAATTATGACATTATCTAACTTTTATGTAACTGTCTTAATTTCAACAAACCATGTAACATGTAATATTTCCTAAAAATTTAGGAAACTTGTTTCCAATATTTTTGAAGCCGTAGTAATTGACCTATATTTAAATAAGAAAAACAATTTTCTTACATAACTAACATTTATTCTAATCACATTAGAATAAATCCTAATCAAATTAGGACTAATCATTTCAATTAAATATATTTTTCAATTAAACAATTTAATTGAATCTTAATTCCATGCTTATTATATTATTCAATTCATATCTTAAACAATTTATGAAAATTGATACAACTGGATAATTAGGTGTTTAATAAAAAGTAAGAGTTTTAATGGAACAAAACCTCTTAGGGTGTTCTAGTTCGACTAAGAGTCTACTCCATGCATAGCTTTCTTAGTCATCTTAATTCAACTCAAATAACAAAAATATGGCAAATTTGCAGCAACTATTTGCTGCCCTAGAAGCCACATCAAGGTCCAAAGAAAAGAGACAACAATGCCCCAGGCCTCAACACGCCTAGTGCACTCGTTATGGCCCAAAATTGAAATGTTTCAATTTCAATTTTAACCAAAAATTTTGAGCAATTTTTATGAACAATTCATGATGTTTTCGAGATGGAAAACCATGGAAAAAAATCGCAACAATGGCTGCCTAAAACATCAGCCCTATCAAAAGACCAAAACAGAGACATCCTAGCAACATTCAACATTTAAACATTGATAGATGACACAAATATCAATTTAATTAGAAAAAATATTATAAAGTAATAAACATTGATTTACATGCTAGAAAATTGAAAATTAAAAAATAACTTCTTCAATTTTGAATTTAAGAAATAGATCAAAAATAACATCGAAACAACTCGAAAGGCTAAAGACATGATAGAACTTTAATTCAAATTAATTAAAAAAATTTTAATTAATTATTTAAACACTTTTTAACATGATTAAAGCCAAAATTTACCTGCCGTCCAGATTTAAAAAATTAAAGACAAAAATAATTTTTCAAGAATTTTACCAAACTGAATTACCACTAGCAAACACCCAAATCCATAAGATTGATTATCAGCCAAAACTGGCATGCTAGATCTCACGTAATCTACAAACGTTAGGCTTTGATACTAGTAAAAGGAAAATCTAGGCTCGTGCATATCTATATAAGCATAAACATTTAATCATAATTAAACTTATGCAGTGGAATTAAACAAAAAAACATGGATTTCCATAGGATCTTAGGAAGAGATATACATGTGATCGAATAGCTATTTTAAAACATAGTTCTGCTAGAAATCATGCCTTCCTAGAGACTCATAACTCTAAACATGTCGATCCTTAGATGAACGCATCATAGGTTGATTACTACGATCTTTTTTTTAAGGCCAAAAGTAGCACAAGTGTCTTGCCTCTAATATTGATCCACACGGATGTCTATTGAAGCTTTCATAAGGTCCGGTAGTCCTTTAATGCAAGCCAAAAATCTTCTTAAGCCTTAACCAAAAGATGTATAGCCAACAACTTTAGGTCTAAAGTGACCCGGGAACAATTTCCATGTCTATTACACTAAAAAAGAAAGGAAAAAAAACTTTGTAAGGAAGTAGCTATTTTTCACAGATGCAGGCAAATGAATCCATGATTTTGGTTGATAGCTTTAGGATGAAAGACTGATTTTCCATCTTCATTGTGATCAAAAACACTTTTTGATCACCAAGATGCAAATCAAAGCTAATCAAGCTTTAGGAACAAGGATTTTGGGATTTGGTCAATTTCACAACTTTTTTGAAAAATTAATTTCTCAATGCTGAATTTTTTTTTTATCATGATTGATCCAAGAACACTCAAAAAATCCATGACAAATGCAAAGAAAGCTTAGAGAAGCATAGGTGTTATGCCAAACCCCATAAAGAAGTCTAGAGTTAGTGCCTAGGGCTTTTCTAATGCTTCTTATCAGCCAAAAAACATTAATAATGTATTTAAATACACCCTAAGCTAGGTTAGGCTTGACTATTGGGTCAACTAAGCCCAAAACTAATATATCCAAAAGGTGGCCTCACTTTCGAATGTTTCTTAAAGCCCAATTAAAACTATTTTAATTAGCTTCTCCGAGATTGGCCCTTAATAATAACTTATTAATGTTTTATCCCAATAGCACACCAAAGATAGCTATTTCATATACCTAGCCTATTAGCAAACTCAACTTAGATTAGTTCACAACTAGACTTTCTTGATAATTAAGGCCTCTAGCCCACCCTTAAATTACATATTAAATAATTTAATTCATTATAAAATTTTTTAACCTAAGTAAAATAATTTTATTTCATGTAAATAATATTAAATAATTATCAAATAATTATTTAATTTTCCTAATATAATTATTTGGCTTTATTTAATAAAATCCTTCAACCATGTCTATAGTAGACATTATCTTGATAAGACATTCTTATCTTTATTGACATATTAAGACATCTATAATTAGATCTCATAAATCTAATTCTCAGTTTTAATCCAATATATCATTTTATTGTGTTTGACCTATTAGGCTTCCATCATAATGGCAACAAATATAACCACTTAAGTTGTATTTACATTTATAGTCCAAGATTGGCCTTTTGCAAGGAATAATGGCCACCCGATAAGCAGGAAGAGTCAATATGACCTATTAAGAAACCTTTTAGTAACCAACCTCTCCCTGTACTTTGATCCTTTCACCAGATATCCCAAAAAACCATGAGCATGGTGCAATGTCTACTCTAAAGGAAAATCATAGGCTCATATCAATATAGGCATAAAAATTTAATTAAAATTAAACATACAAAATAGAATTAAATAAAAAAACACTTAGATTTCCTTAGGATTTTAGAAAGAGATGTACATGTGATTGGATAGCTATTTTGAGACAAAAATATTTTAGAAATCATACCTCATAGAGACTTGTTACTTTAGGCATTCCTATCCCTCCATGAACAGTCCATGTGTTGATTACTTGATTTCTTTTTAAAGCCACAAGCAACATAAAAATCTTACTTCTACCGATAACCCATAGATGCCTGTTAGAGCCTTCATGAGGTCTAATGGTTCTCCTATGCTAGCCAAAAGGATCTCAAGCCTTAACCAAAAGATATATGGCCCACAAGTTTTAGATCTGAATTGATTCGGAAATAATTCCCATGCCTATTAAGAGAAAAATAGCTCTATAGAAAAGTAGCTATTTTTCATAAATACAAGTAAATAAATCCAAAAATCCTAGTTTTTGATTTTGATTGATTCTTTTAGGCTAAAAAATAGATTTTCTAGCTACATTATGATTAAAAACAATTTCAAACCACTTAGAAACCATGTTTGCACCTAAACACCCTTAGAGAAGTAGTTGTCCTACGCATATGCCAATAAACATATCCAAAAATCATAGATCTTGATTTTGGTTGATTTCACTATGATAGAAAACTAATTTTCTACCTTCATTGTGATAAAAAAACACTTTCAAATCACCTAGAATATGAATCAACGTATAAGGGGATTAAAGAAGTACGAGAGTTGGTGCAATAGCCTTTAGAGAGCCCTAGGGTTCTTTGCCTAGGGTTTTTTAACAGCCAACATTCTCCCTAAAGACTTAATGTTATATATATAGGCCTTATGGATTAGGTTTAGCTGTTTAATGAATGAACCAGACCCATTAAACAAGCTCTAAAAGCATCGCCAACTTAGAGTGTTTCTTGAGGTCCAATTAACACTATTTTAATTAGCTTGTCCAAAATTGGGCGTAAATAGTAACTTAGTAATATTTTAACCTAATAACACACCATTCAATGCACCACGCCCATTTGCAAGCCAAGTTAGAGTAGCTCAACAGTAAACTTCACTAACTTGATAATTACGACAACCCTTAAATTTACATGTGAGATAATTTAATTTATAAATAACTTTTCTAACCCAAGTAAAACAATTTTACTTCATAAAAATAATACTAAATAATTAATTAAATAATTATCAAATAATTATTTAATTTTCCAAAAACAATTATTTGGCTTTATTTAATAAAATCCTTAAACCATGTCTATATAGACATTATCTTGATAAGACTTTCTTATCTTTATTGCCATATTAAGACATCTCTAATTAGATTTCATAAATCCAATTTATGCCTTAAAATATT
Organism: Adansonia digitata; assembly: GCA_029448705.1. Taxonomy (NCBI): domain Eukaryota; kingdom Viridiplantae; phylum Streptophyta; class Magnoliopsida; order Malvales; family Malvaceae; genus Adansonia; species Adansonia digitata. Next base: position 30,199 of record JAQSVH010187308.1, on the reverse strand, counting down.
CTTAACTAAACTTATTCATTTAAGTCATCCTCATTACACCTTTGCTTAATTAAATCCCAGTTTTAATCTAATAGATCATCTTATTCTATATGACCCATTAGGCATCCATCATAACAACAATAAATATAATTACCCAATTAGGTATATTTATATTTATAGACCAAGACTTTAACAAGGCATCATGGCCACCTAGTATACAAGACAAGTCAATATGACCTCTTCAAGAAACCTTTCAGTGACCAGCCTTTTAGTGTACTTTGGTTCTTTCACCAAATATCCCAGAAAGACCTTGACCACGATGCAGTGTCTACTCATATATCAATTCATATTAGTTATTATAGCTTTCGATTAACCTTATGAATTTAGAGGGACAATTTCTCCTAAATTCATAATGCATTGGCCAACAACTTTATCTAGTTAACCAAAGACAAAACATATGAGATATGTCTCTAATGTCACTTGTAGTGGTGAATTCTATTTGGATCACTCATTCATCCACCATCTGATTCATGTCATACAAAAGTATCTACCCATGTCACTCAAAGTGGTGAACCCTATCTCCGCAAGCATGGTGCAGTGTCTACTCATGTATCAATCCATACTAGTTCCTGCAACTTTCAATTAACTTTATGAATTTAGAGAAATAATTTCACCTAAATTCATCATGCATTGGCTAATGACTTTATCAAGTTAACCAAAGCTAAGAACATATGAGATATGTCTCCAATATCACTTGGAGTGGTGAAACCTCTTTAAATCACTCAGTCATCCATCATATGATTCATATTATGCCCAACATACCCTATCTTAAGCATACATCTATTTTGGACCTGTTTCAAATTAGTCAAAGTACGAGACTCATCATACAAGATGTCCTAGTATCACTAGTCTGAGGACTAATATACATTACTGGCACATAAGTACATATTTCATTGACACTTGAATGACCTATACCGAATGAAGTTCTCATATGAGCCATGTTCAGTGAACTTGTTACTACAAAACAAGCACCCATATGCTACACCCAATATCTCTATACTTCAATTTCTATGAAATCAAAGAGTTAAATGCATCAATTACATGGAGGCATAGCGTGTGTTAGTGTTTGCGCATTATTGATGCCCTATCTTGACAATATAATGACTAAGAAAGTTTTTAGAAACATAGGTTTGATGCATAAAGATTTTATCATCGTAACTCATTACTACTAACTTTGCAAAGCCATTTTTTTCATGGGCTTTATCCAATTAGTGTTTGTGTGATTATCAATCACATCAATAACATAAAGAAAACATTAAATCACCATATAAGTGATCCGTTTGTATTATTAACTTATATATGCCTCATCCAATCTGATTGGTTTTAGGGCATATACTAACATACTCATGTATCAATCCATATTAGTTCTTATAGCTTTTGGTTAACTTCACGAATTTAGAGAAATAATTTCTCTTACATTCATCATGCGTTGGCCAACAACTTTATCAAGTTAACCAAAGCCAAGAACATGTGAAATATGTCTTCAATGTCACTCAGAGTGGTGAATCCTCTATAGATCACTTATCCACCGTTGTATAGTTCATGTCATACCTAAAACTACCCTACCATAAGCATCCATCTATTATGGACCCATTCGTGATAGAATCGAAGCATGACACTCCCCATTCAAGATAACCTAGTATTAATAAAGCTGGGGACTAATATACACAACCACACATGAAAACATCCATAAACACTTGAATAACTTATACCAAATGAAATTCTCATATAGGCCATGAGTAGTGAACTTGTTTCCATAAAACAAGCACCAATATACTATCCCCAAGTATATCTATACTTTAACCTTTATGAGATTAAAAAGTTACAAGCATCAAATGCGTGAAGGCTTAGCATATGCTAGTCTTTGTGCATTGTCAATGCCCTGTCTAAACAATACAATGTACTAGGAATGTTTTTAGAAACACAGCTTTGATGCGTAAGGATCTCATTATCATAACTCATTACTAACTTTGCAAGGCAATTATGTTTGTACGATTGTCAATCATGCCACTAACATGGAGGAAAAGCTTTGAATCACAAACGTAAGTGATTGGTTTGCATTATTAATAATTATCTGCCTTATCTAATAGATTGCCTTTAAGGCATATACTAACAGTAAGAAATAAATAAAACTAACCTAAAATTAACTCGAAATTAATAAACCTAAATAAAAACCTCAAACACTAATTTTAATGTATAAAATATGACTAATAACTAATAGAAATCTTATTCCCAGTGAAGTATGACCTTAAGCAAATGGCATTTAAAAACTCATAAAAATATCATAATATAAGTAGTGGAAACAAGTAAATATAGAAAAGTTGGACTTCCCTATAGAAAACTTAGGGAGGTTTTAGATATGGTAAATGGATTGGAATTTAATCAAAACTTAAACAATCATATGTTTAGAGATTACCTAACTCAAAGATATCGTAATTATAAGTTTACAAATCTAAAAGATCCCTTATGATAGGTGCCTAAGCTTTTTTACAAGAATCTGAAATCGTAAGCAACATAATTGTTCTACCTTTAACTGTTATCCATACATACAGTAATTGAAATCTTCTTTATGTTGGTGGTTTTCTAGTCTAGTCAAAAGCCTTCTTAAGCATTAAAAAAAAGATAACTCAGTAAACGTACTAATCTAATGTGATCTAGGAATGTTTTCATTGCCTATTACACCAAATAAAAGGAGAAAAAGTATTGGTTTTTAGCAGATGCCACCAAAATTCATAACTTTTGATTCTAGCTGATTCCACTAGGATAGAAAACTAATTTTCTACCTTTGTTGTGATCCAAAACACTTTAAGATCACCTGGAAAACCAATTGTCACCAAGATGGCTTAGGAAAATAGAAAAGTTAGCGTAATAACCTTTAGGTAGATCTAATGTTCTTCGCCTAGGTTTTTCTGATAGCCTACTCTCAGAAAGGCTTAAAGATGTTTATATTATTATTATATGCCCTTGAACTAGTCAAAATAGACATAGGATATGCAATCATTTAACTATATACATGTTAATATTTTATAATGACAAAGGTTTCCCTTCACGTTAGTGTCATGATTGGCTATCATGCAAATATTAATTGGATAAAGCCCTTAAAATAAAGACCTTTCAAAGATAGTAAACCATTATGACGATGAGACCTTTTGCATCAATGTTGTGTTTCGAAAAATATTCTTAGTCATCATATTATCAAGATAAGGCATTGATAATGCACAAAAGCTAGCATATGCTAAGCCTCCATGCATGGGATGCATGTAAATCTTATAGAAATTGAAGTATATGGGATACTTGAAAATAGCATATAGGTCTTTATTTTATCTAGACAAGTTCATTAAACATGGCTTGTATAAGAACTTCATTTGGTATTAGTCACTCAAGTGTATATGGAATCTATTCTCATGTACCAGTCGTCTAAAAGGTCCACAGGCATAAGATACTAAGTCATTTTATCTATGGAGTATCATACTTAGAGATCATCATGAATAAGTCCACAATAGATAGATAACAAATAAAAGTGGTTTTGGGTATGATATGAAACGTACTAAAGTTGAATGAGTGATCCAAAGAGGATTCACCACTCTAAGTCACATTGGAGACATATCTCAGATGATTTTGACTATGGTTAATTGAATTAATGTCTCTAGCTAAAGCATAGTGAATTATGAGGAATTTTTTCCTTATAGATTCATTATCGTTAACCTTGAGTTGCAAAAATGAACATGGATCAAAGCATGAATAGATACTATACCATGCTCATACTGATTCCAAGATATACGGTGAAAGGACAATATTACACTAATAGGCTAGTTACTAAAAGGCTTGGATGAGGTTACATCGATACTTCAACATTTGGGTAGTCATGATGGCTTACTAGATTCTGCTCTTGATCTATGAACGTAATTAATGAGATTAATTATGTTCATTGCCAACATGTTAGGGATCAAATAGGTCACACACAATAGGATGATATTGTTGATTAAAATTAAGATTTAATTAAATTCAACTTAATTAAATAAAAGATGATTAAATGGAAGACTTAATTGAAAAAGTTCAGTTAAGAATTAATTAAAGATAAAAATTTAGATTTTGTGAAATCTAAGATTTTTTTGTCTTTTTAAGACATTGGATAAGATTGTTTTATATGGATATTGTCTAAATTGAGACATACTATGTCTAGATGGAAAATGTCTAAATTAAGATGTTACAAGTTGCACATGTCCTAGTCGAAGTCCTTGGATAATCTCATCAAAATATTAATTATTTAAGATAAATAATATTAATAAACTATTATTAAATTAAAATTTCTTTAATTTAGTTTATGAATTTTATTTAGATAAAAATTCATAGTAAGGATTATTTGATTTAGATAAATGGTTATCTTGTATTTAATTATATGATAAATTATATGATATAACTTAATTAATTTATGTGAGAAATAAAAGAGTTTAATTTAGATTAAACTCTATAGAAACTTAATTTAGCTAAATAATTTATGGTGCACCAAGCTAAAATTGTGTCTATATTCATAGTGCCTTGACCGCATTCCCTAGAGCTATTTTATGTACTAGGTTCGACCACTATAGTGTAGAGGAGTTGGAATCAAAATTAACTAGCTTAGGGTGAAAGAGTTTCACTTATACAATGAGTTTAATTTTATTTAAAACTCCTTTTGATAATTCTTGCCAAATTTAACTAAGTGTAATTGGGAAAAGAAATACTTTTGTTTTTGGTTCCTTTTGAAGAAAAGGTTTTCTCTTATTATTCTTTTAAGTGCTGCCACTTAAACAGGAAAAAATTTTGCATTGTTGCCACCTATTTCTTCCTCCTTCCTTTGCATTCTTTTCTTTTCTTTGAAAGAAAACAACATCCCAAAAGTGTTCTTAGATCGGGTGAGGGAAGAAGCAAGCTACATTCATCTTTTAGTTGAACACTTTAAACTTTCTAGCTAGCAACAAAGGACCATTGATCCTTGAGAAGGTTTCCATTAACATTCATGTGGATTATTGTTAGATGCAAGACAAGCGTATTACTCGTGACCTTGAAGATCCAATCAGACTCCATATTGCCCACTTTTAGGTTTTCATTTGTATTGGATTTAACTCTAAATTATGATATCTAAGAGCAAGGTAATTTCTTTATCAATGTGTGATTTGATTTCATTAAATCTGATCTCGGTACTACACATTAACTCTCTCCTAAAAGATCTAGAGGGAAGTGCAGATACTTTTGTGTTTATTGATTCGACTATATATTTATGTTATGTTATAAAGTTTTAAATACTTTTATTGCATGAGGCTGGACTTCTCTAGGAGTAAGGTTTCCTTCAAATGGTATCAGAGCCTATAGGTTGCAAATTACTTGTGGTTGGCATAGCCTAATCCATGGTAATTGACATTATGATGTCATGAGCATTGATATCTAGGTCTCGGCCATGTAATCTTTGTAAAATAATTTTTATAAATTTTTTCTTAATTTTGGATAGCATGTTAAACAAGTTTTTTAATTAGTACTAAATGTTTAGAACAATAAAAATTGTTGTAAATTGATTCGGATTAAACGTGCATCAAAACCTTGAAAACAATTATTGTCTAGCCCTCTTACCAGGTATTTAGTAGGCTAGTTTTTTTTGTTCTAAAAATTAATTTTTTATATGTTTTATAATCTATTTTTTCAATATATTATCTCTAAAAATTAATTTTAAATTATTTATATTTATTTTGCCTTAACAAAAGCTAATTTTGGCCTTAGTGTGCAGAAATCTCAAAGTTAGAATTTTTGGGAAACTTTGGAAGATCTATTGCACTTAATGCACCTAGAAATCCTTATGGAAACATTACATGGATTTGCTGCATATTAGGAAAGCAAATAAGCTGAATGAGATTCAATTTATGGACTAATTTCATTGATGGAATTTACGAAAAATGTTATCACACTCATTTCACTATGAAACCATGCCTATGAATGGCGATTTGTTGCCATTTTGGTTGTGACTATGGATTAGTTATTTGGCATCACCTAATGCATGTTTCCAGCACCTAAGAATAATTGCTAATCATCCTGCAAATATGGCAACCAAAGGCCATTCGCTTGGCTAAAAAGATTGCCTATATCGAGGACACTAACCATTAAAGTCCGACTTTCGTTGGAACTAGTTGTCTAGTGGGAGTCAAATACCTAGAAATTTGGAATTTCATTCCTAAAATTTAGGAGATAATTCTGGTTGCATTAGTTTATCAAATTGATGAGATTTCTAAAAATTAGGAGGGACTTAAAAATTGGATAGTTTTAAAAGAATGTAGTTTCTCAAAATAAGCATCCTACTAAAGAATTAAAACTTGGAAATGGATTTCTTAAATTGTTTATTAAAATGAATTACCATGATTTAATTCTAAAAAATGTCAATTTTGAAACTCTAAAACATTCAATGAAGTATTGGTCCATGTTGTGACAAATCACCTAATAGTTAGGAAAATGTCCATTTTAAGACAAATATCCGAAAAGTTAGGAATTAGGTTAAATGCGTTTAATCTTTTGGTCATTTTTTATAGTGCCTTGTTGAATGTAATAAACTTGTTTATATACATTTATACATAGAATGCACGTGATTACCATATGATATTAGCTATACAATGTTATGCTATAAATTATTAAAGCATGATAGATGGTTATGGACTAAGACCTTAGTATGATCAAGTGAATATATGGTTGATTCTTTCTTTATGGCATTTATTTTAAATAGGGTTTGTGAACCCTGCCTTATCTCTAATTCATTGTAGAGTTTTAAAATTCTCTTCTCACCTAACTCTCATTGATTGTAACTCAAAGTTTCTTCCAAACATATGTAAAAGTTTCATAGTTTCATATTTATATTTAGGTTTGTTTAGGGAATTTTATTTTTCCAAAAATGTATTGTCTGAGGAGAACACTATCAAGGCTTATGAAGACTTAGTAAGTGTCCTAGTGTTTTAACCAACTAGTTTTGAAATGGCTTATGGAAACTAGACTTAAATAAATGTCCATAATCATCCATGTAGGATTGCATGATTAGATTATTTTACATTGATATATATATATGATACGTATGCGCTTAAAATAAATGCGAATGCAATGCAATCCAAATAAATCAATGAAACCCAATTAATTAAATTAATTAAAATTCCTGTAAAACATTGAGTTCATCCGAAGCACAATTAGATGCCTTCCATTAATTATGACAAGATACTTGAGTTTCAATCGTGGGGATTTGTTAAGTCACTCAAGGTCCTTTTCGTCCGAGCTTCTTGAGTTATAATTAATTGGTCTTACTCAACTAAGGTTGTGTTGTCTGGATGCGTACAACTTGATCTCATGGCTTTAGAGGTGACGGTTAGAAGAAATACATAAGATGTATTTAGGTAAAGAGTTACCACCTAACTGATCTAAGAGTTGCACAGAGATTCAATTGGTAAACTAAGTTATCAACTCAACTAGTCATTGCATGGCTTGTTAGGTAAACTCAAGGTCATGTAAGAATGAAAGAGGTACCTAGCTCATTAAGAAGATTTAAATGTTGAACTTCTCAAAATAAAGTTGAAGGCAATAATTTTATAAAAATAATGAGAATAATCATTCTAGTATTAGAACATGACTAAATGATTACATTATATATGTTATCAACATATTTAAATGTTATTAACAATTAAATATGTTCCAAATTCATATAGATAAAATAAGAAGTATGACTTCAAATTTGTCACTTTGTACATATTGGATGCTAATAAGTTGACTGAGCCAAATTTTATCAACTGGTTTTGCAATGTTAAAATTGTTTTAACACAAGAACACAAGGCTTAGGTCCTTGATGACTCATACTTGATTTGCTCACAACTGATGCTTCTTAGAAGAAAAAGATGCCTTAAGAAGGCATAATAAAGCAAGCCACATGAGTGATGATGGCTAGATGACTCTCGATCTTCAAAAGCAACATGAAGGCTTGGATGCTTTAGACATGATCCTCAACCATAGAGAATTGTTCAACAAGGAAAGGTGCAATGAGAGATTTGACATCTCAAAGGAATTATTCCAAACAAAGATGTCTGAAACTGCTCCTGTGAGGACTCATATGCTAAAAATGATTGGATAGATCACATGATTGGAACAATTGCATTAGTTTATGGATGGTGAGTTAGCCATTGATCTAGTTTTTTTCCTCTTAACTACCAAGCTTTCTATTAGCTATATTAGCTTTGAATTAATCTTAGTTTTGACATAACTAAAACTTAAGCTTAATTAGCTTATGTTTAAATATTTTCAAGATTAGTATTTTTTTTCCATGAAATATTTTGTAAACACTTTGAAAAATACTAAAATGTGTTTTAACTCCTTCAAGCACTCAAATATGTGTTCTTAATACATATTTTTATATAAAATATTTTTTAGATAAGTTTTACATGTTTTAAAGTCATGAAAAACCTTTTAAAATTGATTTTTATATGAATGTATCGATACACTATGTGTATGTACCGATACAATACTTGGCAATAGCTAAATAACCTTAAAAAGCAAAAATCACTATTCATGTATTGAAACAGATAATTTTGTATCGATACAAGACTATTTATGTATCAAGACAGATCCATCTATATCAATACATGATTGTTTAATGATCATATTTTGGGTCGTTAAACAGAATGTATCGATACCCACTTAATTGTACCGATACAGAGGCACAGGAACAATAGGAAATGACATTTTGAAGGCTTTAATGGCTATATTCCTTCACCAAATATTTTCAATGACTATAATCATGATCAAGGCTATACATAAGCCTCTCCAACACCTCTAACAAGTAGAAGAACCAAGAGAATTGTGCTTAAAGTGAAATATTTCATCTTTTCCATTATTTTCACTGAGTAGTTCATCTTTGTATGGATTAATTCTTTCTATTTTTGTATTCTTCAATTTGTATCTTTAGACACATATTTCCCTTGAGCCAAAATTCTTGTAAACACCTAACCTTTAGAGGTTCTATTTGCTTACACTCAAACCCTTGTAAAAAAGTAAGGTTCCTACTTAGCCATTGAAAAGTAGAGAAGGTTTCTACTTAACCTTCAAAAGTAGTGAAAGGGGGTTCTATCTTATCCATAAAAGATAGAGGGTAGAGGTTTCTATCTTGGCCTTGAAAGTAGAGAGTGTAAAAGTCATACCTTATCCTCAAAAGGTAGATAATTTAAGTTAGTAAATTATGAAAATTTGAGGCAAGTGAGGCTGAGGGAGAGGACATAAGCAATTGAGGCTAAACCTTTCTAAATCATTGAGTTTGCTTCTGTTTCCCTTGTCTTTAATTGTTTATTTCTATTCACTAACTTGCACTCTAAATTTTATTGTTTGAATTTCTCAATTTTATTTACCAAAGTTTTAATTTACCAAAATTTTAAAAAATTAATTCATCTGCATCTTGATTCCATTTACCACTAAAAGGTCTAACAATTGGTATTAGAGTTTATGTCTCATTCTTATAGGCTTGACATCCTTGAGCAAAGATCAGCAAAAAACTAAGCAAATGGCTAGTAGTGATATTTTCAGTATGGCCCAAGAAGGACATTTAATCATGAGGCCTCTCTCTTCAATAGTGAAAATTACGAGTATTGGAAGACAAGGATGAGGCTACTTGTCTAAGCAAATGATTATCAAGTTAGGAAGATAACCATGAAAGGCCCACTTATCCCAACAAAGATGGTAAGTGATCTTGATGTTCCCAAGGAAGAATGGGAATAGGATGAGAAAGAGAATAAGATGGCTCAACTCAATGCTAAGGCCATGCATATATTTTTTAGAGCATTAGGCCCCAATAAGTACAATAGGGTGTCTTTATGTGATAATGCCAAAAAAATATAGGATAAATTGGATATCACACATGAAGGGACAAATCAAGTCAAGGAGTCCAAGATACATATGCTCACTCTTGATTATGGATGTTCAAGATGAAACCAGAGAAGAGCATCAAGGAGATGTCTGATACACTCATGAACATTGTAAATGGCTTGAAGGGTCTCAGAAAAGTGTATCCTAATAAGGATATAGTCAAGAAAATGTTGAATAGCCTTCCTAAGTCTTGGGAAGTTAAAATGACCGCAATTGAGGAGTTAAAGGACCTCAATCTTCTTACCTTAGATAAACTTATCGTATCACTCCTCACATGCGAAATAAAGATAAATCATGGAAAGGAACAATAAAGAGAATTTGGAGTTGCATTGAAGGCTTCCATGAGTGAAAAAAAGGATAATAATGATGAAGATATAGAGATAACCATATTTGCCAAGAAATTCAAGAAATTCATGAAGGTTAACAAGGTGGTGTGTTACAATTGCAACAAATTGGGTTATGTCAAATCCAATTGCCCATTATTGAAAAAGAGGAAGAAAAAGGCATTTGTAGCAACTTGTAGCGATAGTGACTCTTCCAATAATGAAGACTCTAAGGAAGACCAAATTGGCAACCTTTGCTTCATGGCTCTTGATGAGCCCGAGGTAACCTCAACTCTCCAAATTAATTCCTATACATTTAATAAGTGACAAGATGCATTTGATGATCTTGTTGTTAAGTTTGAGGAAATGAATTCTAAACACAAGAAAATGATTTACTATTGAAATCAAAACTTGTTTTAAAGAATGAAAACAAATTTGAAAAATAATTTTAATGACTCCAAGCTAAGAATTAACATTTTAGAGTCAATTTTGATTTAAAAAGAAAGATTGAAAGCTTGGAATAAGAAAAAAAATCATTTTGGACAAATCTTTTCAAGTTTATATGACCAAGTGCTCACATTGCAATTTTTATGGTCATAATTTGCATCTTGTCCTATCAAGAAAAGGACACAATTTAAAGTTAGGCAAGTATGGGTTCCTAAAGGAACAAGAGGCTTTGAGAATAACATTCATGGACCCAAAGCAATTTGGGTACCAAAAACCAAGTGAAAGTCTCTTGTAGGCATGTTAGAGCAATAAGGAGCAACGCAATACAAATGGATGCTCTAGACATATAAAGAAGTGTGATGGGTAACCTCTAAGCTTTAACATTTTGATATGGGTATTGGCTATTCGTATTTTGATTATTAATGCTTTATTGAATTCAAAAAAATTATTTGTTTTTAATAAATGGGTTTAATGAAAATTCATATACTACATCTTGAGCAACTATGAGCTTAAATGTGCATGCATTTGATGATTTAGTTCTTAATGACAATATGTTAAATCGATTTGTGAAATGTTGTTATGAACATAATTTAAAAAAAATTTATACGTAAAAGGTTGATTTTCA
>JAQSVH010187308.1:0-18756 GCA_029448705.1 Adansonia digitata | reverse complement strand
TAAACTTCATATCATAAGTCATTAAGAAGCTTTGTTGCATAACTAAATTATATGCATATCCTTAAGGGGAGCAGTTAAAAGGCTGATTTTCATAAACTTCATATCATAAGTCATTAAGAAGCTTTGTTGCATAACTAAATTATATGCATATCCTTAAGGGGAGCAGTTAGAGCTTACTTATAAGATATGATGCCATAAACATGCATTAGCAAGTTCTTAAGTCTCTTTAATGCTTTATATTCAATTATGCTTGTATGAGACTTAGGATGTTTGATTATGTTGTAAATTCATGATTTATGGCTCAAACAAGTTTGGTAAACATTTAAAATACTTTTTGAACTTGTGCATATGTAGTTTGAATGAAAATTTTTTAGTTGCACATTGCCTTACTTATTTGACCAAATATACAAATTCATTCAAACTTGATTTTAAAAGTTATTATAATCCAAACTTTGATTATTCATAGAATTAAATGTTTAAAATCAAAAGTTTGCATTAGAATATAAAATCATGGGTTTTGGAATGCCAAATTGCACATTTAAGCGTTTTTCAAAAAACTCAAGGCATACATCGATACTTAGAGCCCTGTATTGATACAATGAACAAAAACCAAGCTTGTATCGATACAATGGACTTTATATCGATACATCACTTTGTGTATCGATACAAAAGCCCCCTGTATCGATATAACTAGTGAATATTGGCCAATTTTGTGCTTTTTTGGATCTTAAATGCAAAATTGGTGTCCTTAATAAGTTTTCACTTGAAATCCTTCAATTTTATGATTTCTAAACCTTAATAAACATCGTTTCATAACTCATCGTATGCTTAAACATCATATATGATTATTTATGAGTGTTTCACAAATCAAATGCATCAATGCTCATATTGCCTCATACTGCTCAAAAATATAAATTTTTTTGTACAACATTATTTTTTTTAATTGGTACCATATATGCTTCATGTTCTTTATACATCAACAATTGGTATCACTTAAATCAAAATGCCATTGATCAAATTGAACATCTTTCATTCCTAACAAAACCTAAGCTTATTGAATATTCTTTTCTATTTAAAATCTTAGTACCTCTAACACTTATCTTTTGCCAAGATTGTTTTTAAGTTTTGCAAGCTTTGAATGAATCTTTGAACATGTGTAAGTGCATAATTCTCATATCTAGGCATGTTCTTTGATTGAATGTTTGCTTAAATGATTTTATCGTGAATGAGCAAATGATCTTCTAACATATGAATGTTTGTTATGTTTTTCCTTCCATATGGCAATTATTATAGTATGAATGGGTACTAAAAATTCAAAAATTGGCATCTATTGTGCATCTAGACACCAATTGGATTAATAATTCTTAAAATCTTTCAACAATTGGCATGTTCTATCTCTCAAATGTGCCTAAATAACTATAGAAGAATACAAAAATTGGATGAACTACACATTAGGACTTAAATGCATATATTTTCTCAATTTTTATACATGTTTTGAAATGATCCATAATTAAATACCTTTTAGAAATCTTGTTGGAATTAGTCTCTTAACTTTGAATTAATTTTAATTCAACTTTTTGATATTCCAAAAAAAGGGAGAGTTTTAAGTGTTAATTTGCTTGTTTGTACTTCATTTATACATATATGTCTATGCTAGCAAATAGGATGATTTCACATGTGCTTACATTATTTGTATTATCAAAATCCTTAATATTATGTGTTGGTACTCTTAAAGCCAAATATGAACAAAAATACCATTGCTAAGTGTTTCAAAACCTTTTTATAAAATCTCCAAAAGTTTATTTCATAATGATTTTAAGAAAGGGGAGTTTTATTGAAAATCTTTAAATGACAAAGGGGGAGTTTTACAAGCAAATTTACCTTAACTTTTGTCATATCAAAAAAGAGGGAGATTGATAGCTATATTTGCTTTGAATTAATCTTAGTTTTAATATAACTAAAACTTAAGCTTAATTAGCTTGTGTTTAAATATTTTCAATATTAGTATTTGTTCACACGAAATTTTGCAAACATTTTGAAAAAAACTAGAATGTTTTTTAACTCATTCAAGCAATCAAAAATATATTCTTAATACATATTTTATATAAAACATTTTTTAGATAAGTTTTACATGTTTTAAAGTCATGAAAAACCTTTTAAAATTGATTTTCATATGAATGTATCGATAAACTATGTATATATTGACACAATACTTGGCAGTAGCTAAACATCCTTAAAATGCAAAAATTACTATTCATGTATCGAGACAAATCATTCTGTATCGATACAAGACTGTTCATATTTCGAGATAGATTTTTTTGTATCGACACAAGACTGTTTAACAATCATATTTTGGACCATTAAACACAATGTATTAATACCTACTCAATTGTATCGATACAAAGGCACGAGGAATAACGAGAAATGACATTTTGAAGGCTCCAATGGTTATATTCCTTTACCAAATATCCCCGATGACTATAATCATAATCAAGGCTATAAATAAGCCTCTCCAACACCTCCAACAAGTAGAAAAACCAAGAGAATTGTGCTTAAAGTCAAATCATTCATCTTTTCCATCATTTTTAGTAAGTAATTCATTTTTCTATAGGATTAATTCTTCCTATTTTTGTATTCTTCATTTTGTATCTTTAGATACATATTTCCTTTGAGCCAAAATTCTTGTAAACACCTAACCTTTGGAGATTCTATTTGTTTACACTCAAATCCTTGTAAAAAGGAGAGGTTCCTACTTAGCCATTGAAAAATACAGAAGGTTTCTACTTAGCCTTCAAAAGTAGTGAGAGAGGGTTCATCTTATCAACAAAAGATAAGAGGCAGAGGTTTCTATCTTAGCCCTTGACAATAGAGAGTGGAAAGGTTATACCTTGGCCTTGAAAGGTAGACAATTTAAGTTAGTAAATTATGAAAATTCAAGGTAAGTGAGGTTGAGGTAGATGATATAGGCAATTAAGGCCCAGCCTCTCTAAATCATTGAGTTTGCTTCTCTTTACCTTGTCTTTAATTGTTTATTTCTATTCACTAACTTGCACTTTAAAGTTTATTGTTTGGATTTCTCAATTTTATTTATCAAAGTTTCAATTTACCAAAATTTTGAGAAATTAATTCACCTCCTTTTGATTTCATTCACCACTAAAATGTCTAACACTTTCCATAGTTCATGTTGAACTTTAAAATGAATCATTTAAAGACATCACTCACATGATTATTGAGCATGTAGAAAACAACAGAGAAATCTCTTACCAACCAGAAGGCTATCCATTTGGTTACTTCCACTTCTAAGAAAATAAAAAAGAAAAAAAATAAGATGACATGTGCCTCATGGCTCAAAGAGTTTGAAGCTTATTGGTGGGGTCAAGATAAAGAAGGGAACTTACCATTATTGCAGTAAGCCTAGACATTGGAAGGGAGATTGCAAAGGCTACCTTAAATCTTTCAAAGGTAAAAATCCTAAGGTAGTTTCTATATAAATTCATAAATTCATTTACTTTATTTTTTGGTATAAGATATAATTATTGGTACTAAATATGTTTGACATATTGCAAGGTCCAATGGGAAAGAGAACGAGAAAGAAAAATGAAGATGGACTAAGGAATTGGCAACCCAATTAATAAAGATTAAGCGTGCCAAATCATTTTGAGAAAGTTTATGAGAAACTTTATGATTTAAACATTATCTCAGCATTTTGAGCCAATTATTAGGAAATTTATTTAGGATAAGTGTTTTGAACACCTACTTTTATTGCTAGCATATGGATGCCATGCTTTCTTTAATTTCCTTATTTGAATAAAATCTTAGTAAAATTATTCTACAACTTGATCTATGCATTTTATACCTATCAAAACTAAAGCCTAATTAACTAAAATTCAATTTAACTAAGCACTGAATTCCCCACAAGAAGTCTTACACATCTAAGATTTAGTGGGAGCATTCATGAACTATTAGAAGTTAAAATTCATGAAAGCTAAATAAAGTTATAGATACTTGGATGTAATATTGGAAAGAGTTCCAATAAAGAGAGTAGATATTTTTATCCAAGAGCCATTAAATAAATCATTTCGTCAAGGCTTGCTAAAATGATTAGTTTTGAATATTTAGCTACCAAGCTAATTAAGTTGATTCCGTTAGTTATAAGACAACTGAGCCATGTGATTGGAATCAAGGTCTCATTGTGATCCAAACAGTTTTATGACTTGATGATAGAGATTATCAAGAATGAAGTAACATATTCTCCAATAAGTAGACACAAAAAAACTATGATTGTTTCAAGTGCAAGTTCGAGATGGTCTATGCCCTTAAACCAATCGAATTAGAGATAGGATACACGGTCAACTAACTATATGCAAGTTACTAATTTATAGTGATAGGTTCCTTCATGTTAGTGGCCCGATTGACTATCATGAAAACACTAATTAGATGAAGCCCTTGAAACATAATGACCTTACAAAGATAGTAAACCGTCATAATGGTGAGATCCTTTGCATTAAAGCTGTGTTTCTAAAAATGTTCCTCGTTGTTGTATTGTTAAGACAGGGCATTGACAATGCACAAAGAGTAGAATATGCTAAGCCTTCATGCACGGGATGTATACAACTCTTTGATCTCATAGAAGTTAAAGTATTTAGGATACATAAGGATAGCATATGGGTGCTTGTTTTATGAAATAAATTCACTGAACATGACTTATATGAGAACTCAATTTGATATCAGTCACTCAAGTGTCTATAGAATATGTTCTTATGTGCCAGTCATGTAACTAGTCCTCAGACTTGGGATACTGGGTTATCTTGTATATCGTATCATACTTAGAGATATCGCGAATGGGTCCACAATAGATGGATACCAAATAAAGGTGGTTTGGGTATGATATAAAACATATTAAACATGAATGAGTGATCTAGAGAAGCTACTCCAAATGACAATGGAGACATATCATGAATGATCTTGACTATGGTTAATTGGACTAAAGTCTCTATCCAGAGCATAATGAATTATGAGGAATCATTCCTCATAGATTCGTGATCATTAACTTTGAGTTATAAGATCGAATATGGATTGAAGCATGAATAGACACTATACTATGCTTATGCTCATATATGGTGGAAAAACTGTATTACACTGATAAGCAAGTTACTGAAAGGTTTCAATGAGGTCACATTGACTCTTCAATATTTAAGTGGTTATGATGGGTTGCTAGATCCCATTTTTTATTTATGATCATGATTAATAAGATTAATTATGTTCATTGCCAACATGTTAGGAACCTAATGGGTCATACATAATAGAATGATATTGTTTGATTAAAATCAAGATTTAATTAAGTTTGACTTAATTAAGTAAAAGATGATTAAATGGAAGACTTAATTAAAAAAGTTCAATTAAGAATTAATTTAGGATAAAAATTTAGATTTTGTTGTCTTTTTAAAACATAGTGAATGAGATTATCTTATCTAGATAATGTTTAAATTGAAACATACCTGTCCAGATGGATAATGTCTAAATTAAAACATTACAAAGTAGATATCTCCTAGCCAAAATCCTTGGATAATCTTATCAAAATATTAATTATTTAGATAATTAATATAATAAGATTATTATTAAATTAAAGTTGTTCTAGTTTTATTTATGAATTTTTTAAGATAAATATTCATAAAAAGTATTATTTCATTTAGCTAAATAGTTTTTATCTATTTATCTAATATTTAATTATAGGATAATTATATGAGATAAATTAGTAAATTTATGTGATAAATGAAAGAGATTAATTTAGATTAAACTCCATAGATACCTAATTTAGCTAAATAATCTATGATGCACCAAGCTAGAACTTTGTATTCATGGTGCTTTGACCGAATTACCTAGACTCATTTTAAGTACTAGGTTTGGCCACCATAGTGTAAAGGAGTTAAATCAAAATTAATTGGCTTAGGGTGCAAGAGTTTCACATATACAAAGAGTTTAATTTTGATTTAAACTGCCTTTCATAATTCTTGAGAAATTTTGCTAAGTAGATTAAGGGAGGGGATGGCTAAGTGTGATTAGGATAAGAAACACTTTGTTTTTGGTTCCTATTGAGGAAAAGGTTTTCTATCTAATATTCCTCTAAGTATTGCCACCTAAAAAGGAAGAAAATTCCTCATTGCCGTCACCTATTTCTTCCTTCTCCTTGTGCATTCTTCTCTTTTCTTTAGAGAAAACACTATCCTAGAAATATTCTTGGATCGGGTGAAGGAAAAGCAAGCCCTAGTCATCTTTTGGTTGAGACTACTTGAGTCTTTTGGCTAGCACTAGAGAACCATTGATCTTTAAGAAGGCTTCCATCATCATCTATGAGGATTACAGTGGAGGCAAGGCAAGTGTGTTGCTCGTGACCTCATAGATCAGATCAGACACCAAATTGCCCACCTTCAGGTTTTCATTCAGATTAGATTTAACTCTAGATTACTATAATCTAAGAGTTGGGTAATTTCTTTATCGATGTGTCATTTAATTTTATTAATCTAATTTTGGTTACTACACGTTAACTCCCTTCTAAAGATTCACAGGGAAGTTTGGCTACTTTTGCATTTGTTGTTTTTGCTACATATTTATGTTACCTTATACTGTTTTAAATGCTATTATTACATAAGATTAGAATATGGATTCCCTTCATATATAAGCCTCTTAAACTAGCCTTAGCTATTTAATGGATGAACTAGACCAATTAAACTAGTTCTACAAGTGATGCTTACTTAGAATGTTTCTTGGAGCTCAATTAAAACTATTTTAATTACCTTGCCCAAGATTAGGCCATAATATTAACATATTAACTTTTTTAGCCCAATAGCACAACAGGGATTGCTATACCATGTGTCTAGTCTATTAGCAAACCTAACTTAAAGTAGTTCAGAACTAAACTCTATTAACTTGATAATTAGGGCTTTTAGCCTAACTCTTAATTCACATGTTAGTTAATTTAATTCACAATTAAATTTTCTAAACCAAGAAAACAATTTTCACTTCATGTAAATAATATAAAATAATTAATTAAATAATTATCAAATAATTTATTTAATTTTCAAATAAAATTATTTCAACTTATTTAATATTATCCTTAAAATCATGTCTAAGATAAACATTACCTTGATAAGACTTCCTTATCTTTATTGTCTTATTAAGACATCTTTAACTAGATTTCATAAATCTAATTTATGTATTAAATTATTCTTAAATGAACTTATTCAATTAAGTCATCCTCATTTTATCTTTTATTTCATTAAGTCCAACTTAACTAAATACCAGATTTAATTCAACAATTATGTCTTATTGTGTATGATCTATTAAGCTCCCAACATGTTGGCAATGAACATATATGTAGTCTCTGTTTTACATAAAACCTACTATTTATAGACATAGATCATGAGCGAGGTCTAGTAACCCATCATGATCACCTAAATGTTGATAGAAAGAAGTGCGACTTCTTCAAAGCCTTTCAATAACCAACCTATCAATATAATACGATCCTTTCACCAAATATCACAAATTGAGGATAAGCATGGTGCAGTGTCTACTCAAACCTCCATCTATGTTAGATCTTGCAACTTATGGCTAATGATCATGAATCTGTGAAGAACATTTCTCACAATTCATTATGCTTTGGCTAGAGACTTTAATCTAATTAACCATAGTCAAGATCATTTGAGATATATCTCCAATCTCACATGGAGTGGTTAATCCTTTCTTAATCAATCATTCATCCTCCATATGCTTCATGTCATACACAATACGACCCTTATTTTGGTATCCATCCATTATGGACCTTTTCATAATGGATTTAAGTATAACACTCCATATACAAGATAACCTGGTAAGAACTATTATACATGACTGGCACATGAGAATATTTTTCATTGATATTTGAGTAACTTGTACCAAATGAAGTTTGCATTCGAGCCATGTTTAGTGAACTTGTTTCCACAAAACAAGCACCCATGCGATATCCCCAAGTACATCATACTCTTCAACTTTTATGAAATCAAAGAGTTCCATGCATCCAATGCATGGAGGCTTAGCATACACTAGTCTTCGTGCATTGTCAATGCCCTATCTTGACAATACGATAACTAAGAACATTTTTAGAACTTAACTTTGATGCATAAGGATCTCATCACCATAACTCATTATTATCTTTGCAAGGTTATTGTGTTTCAAGGGCTTCATCTAATTAGTGTTTGCATAAGTGTCAATCACGACATTAACATGAACGAAAACCTTTGTTACTTTCATTTAGTAACATGTAAATGATTCTTCAACGATGTATCCAACGTCTTAATCTAATTGGTTCAAGTACATACACTAATAGTAACTCTATTGCATAAAGTTATTATACTTTTTCACAAAAAAAGTTAATCAAGGTTGCACAATCCTTGATGTAACCATTCTCCATCTTAGACATTTAAAGAAAATCAAGAAGAGCTTTTTGTTTCAAGAGTAAGAAGTGTTTTTTGTAACATAATGTATTGTTGCAATATCACTTCTTTGTTAGCATATTGCCGCTTCAAATAAACTTTTGGATTTTCTCATTAATAGTAAAGATGTGTTTGATAACATCTTCATTTGGATCCATTTGGTAGTTATTTAGTTCTCGTAGCAACTTACCAACTCTTAGAAATTGTGCCATGGTCCTCATAACCACTGGAGTCCAGACAATTCTCAACATTATCTTCTTTAACTAGTACGAAAGAAAAATGTTTCACAAAAACATATTCATAACACAAAATTCATAATAATTAAACAATAAATTTTAATCAAGATTGTGATGTCAGGACTCACATGATTTAAATAAAAAATTTTAACATAAAGTAAAATAGGTAAAATTTAATCTTTTTTGTATTTTAAAAATAATCTTTTAGAAATTTTCTTTTAAACATACAAATACCAATAGTTAAGTATTTGAATGCCTTAACAAAAATTTACATTCTTTTGAAAAATTATAGGGCATTTAAATCAATTTTTGAAATTTTAATAAGCGAAAGTTTTGGATCTTGGGTTTCATAAAAAAAACACATAATTTTTAGATCCACCAAATCTGAAACTGTTATATTACACAAGTTTCGTGATCTTATAGCCGTTTGTATAATAATACACGAAGTCCAAACCTATTCCAATTGTTTAAGCATTGCACAAAAATTTCAAATTTCAAATTTTGATTTAAAACATGTTCATTTCTTATTTTCAAATAAACTAGAAATCAGAACTTACAGTCTTTAACACAATGAAAATTATCACACAAGTAGTCTGTAACAAATGCAGAATTAATACATGCAACATTTTTTGATGATTAGCCCAGTTTTGAATCACTAGTCGGAGACAAAATCAAGTACTTAAAAATTGTCTATTGGTTACAACACTAAATTCTTCAAGAATGTAGAGAGTTACGAGTATTGCTTAAAATCTTGTTTTCTCCCTTGGCCAAACAAAGCATTTCATTCTTATGTATGAACAAGTTTTTTTCCTTTTTAACTTCCCACACGGAAGTTTACTTCCCTTTTTAAATACTACAATGCCCATTGATAGTTTCTATCTCAAGCATCTTGTAACTTGCCAAGGGAACGAACATGTATATTGAAAACTGTTGCCATTGTGAGCCCGTTTCTCCAACAACTTGGGAAAAGTCAACAATTGAAATATCCTATACATACAAGACTTGTATACTGAAAAGAAAAGAGAACAGTACAGATAATATCGAAACAGCCTTAACCTAAACCATGATTCATGACCACTGCTCTCTTCTCCAACCAACCAACAAACCTTTATCTATTATTTAATAACCTACCTTTTATTTATTTGTTTATGGATAATTTCCAAACAGCCTAAACCTAAAAATGGAGCAGTCTAGCTCTTATTCACCTCTTTCTCCGGTAGGGGCTAGTTTAAATTTGTTATTAAAGTTTGAACATTAATCCATCTTGTTTTGGTAAAAAAATTGAAGTTACCATATCGTCTGCATAATTATATCTATTATATGTATCCGTAAGTTTGTCTTGACTTCTCCATCCTGTAACTGGCAATGATTCTTGCGTGATGGACCTTTCTAATATTCTTAATCACTGTTAAACTTTGAATGTGAATAGACAAGGTGTAGGGGAGGATAATAATTTACTTTCCTCCTCATCTACATGGCAGTTACCCCATGCTTTTTTTTTTTTTTTCATTTTTTCAAGTTCATTCATTAAATTGCATGTCAATAGAAAATCATCTCTTTAATCATTTCGCAACATATAAGATATATATTAAGAGTGTTATGCTGTTCTTTTGTATACATTAATGATGAAAGTTTTTAAATTTTATTAAGGGATTTTAAAAATAGTCGCATGTTTCATTTAGGAAAAAAAAAACATGTATCCTAAAAAAAAATTAAATCATGTAATATTTATGTATACAGTAATCAATAACATTTTGATTCAATGATTAAAAGTGCATTAAAATTGATATATAAATTTAAATTCGATTTTAAATATATTTTTTTATCCTCAATTTATCGTAAAAAAGTTAAGTATAAAATAATAAGTATAATTGAATAATTAGGTAGGAAATGACCGGAGAGTCATTTGACTCAGATAATCCAATCCATTCATTGAACATGGCCTTTTTTTCCACTTTGGCTTCCCCCTCGTATGATTAAAGATAGGAAAACCTTGCAAGGGAAGGCATATATTTTTTGCCCTACCTACTGTCGCATAATGTTAAAGAAAAGCTATCCTGCATGCTATGCTAGGGAGGTTCTTAATTAATGAAAGTATTCCCTCTTCTCTGACATATTCACAGTTGACTTCCAAATTCTAATATTTCAGCATTGACTTCTTCAAACAATGGCAGTTGAAATATAATATATGTATATATATATATATGTACATTTAAAAAGCATGATGAAAATATGATTTTTATAATTCTTAAAGTTTAATGTTATGAAAAAAATTATTGTGAATTAAAACAATATGTTTAAAATAATAAAATTTAATAATAAATTATTATTTTAATTGAAAAACTAATTTTTTTTCCTTTTTAAAATTACAATTTTGATGAATCCAAGCTTTTAACATAAAAGATTACGTAAGGCTAGCTCTTCTTTCTTGATAAACAAATAAAGAAACAATCAGAATGCAATTACAGAAAATAATGTATGGTCTATAGAGTATTGTAATCTTTTAAAAGAAAAAAAAATCGGGTAGGTAAGTTGTCGAGGGACTCAATCAAGGAAGGGGGAAGTTTACTTTTTAACATATACACAAGACACACACAAAGAGAGAGAGAGAGAGAGAGAGAGAGAGATAAACTGGCAAGCTTCCATTTATCTCTTTTCTGCTACTTTCCCCGTCTGCCTTGCCTGCAAGGCTTAATAAAATGAGCATGTTAAAAAGAAATTCGATCACAATCTTCATAATCTTTTTCACCCTTCTGCACCTACCCCCTGCAACAGCAGCTTCATTTAAGAAGGAAAGAGTGTTGGAATTTGATGGATTCAATGATAGCCATCGGTCATCCCTCACTCTGTTGGGGACGGATTCATCCAGTATCCACGGCGGAGCTCTTCAGCTAACTCCTGACACCATCAACGTTAACATGGTCCAAATCCACTACAACAAGTCTGGCCGCATTATGTACAATAAACCCTTCAGGCTTTGGTCTTCAAATGATACATTGGCTTCCTTCAGCTCAGCCTTTGTCATCAATATCTTCAGGAATGAAAGCTGGACCGCTGGTCATGGCCTTGCTTTTCTCATAGCTCCCAATATTTCAAGCATGCCGGACGCTAGTTATGGTCAATGGCTTGGTCTCACCAGTTCCTCCACTGATGGTAGTGAAGACAACCAAATCGTAGCCATCGAATTTGATACCGCAAGGCAGCCAGATTTCGACCCAGATGATAACCATCTCGGGCTTGACATCAACTCCGTCAAATCAGAGAAGTTTGCTTCTCTAAACGATTATAATATCACATTATCACCGGAAGTAGGCACCAATTACGCAGTCTGGGTTGACTACAATGGTACTTCGAAGCTGATGGAGGTGTACATGGCGATAGAGGGGCAAGATAGGCCCTCAAAACCCATTCTCAGCCATACGATTAACCTGAAAGAATACCTGAAACAAGATTCCTACTTCGGTTTCACTGGTTCAACAGGTAACCCACAGATCCAGTTGAATTGTGTCCGGAAATGGAGCCTGGACATAGATATGCTTCCCAGGGATAAACAAGGGAATCGGTTGACGATTGGTCTCGGGATAGGAGTCCCTGGGGTGATAATGTTGCTGCTGGCCATCCTATTTATTGTTGAGTACAGGAGAAGAAGAAGAAGAAGAAAAGGGTCGGATGAAGGTGCTGATAAGTTTGGCAAGTTGAAATGGTTGCCTGGAATGCCGAGAGAATTCAAGTACAAGGAATTGAAGAAGGCCACCAACAACTTTGACGAAACTGTGAAGCTTGGTGAAGGTGGGTTTGGTATTGTCTACAAAGGCGTTCTCCATCTCCATCAGAAACAGAACAATAACAGTAGTAGGCGTGACAACAACCACAACGAAGCCATCCAAGTTGCTGTCAAAAAATTCTCAAGAGACAGTACAAAAGGCAAGGATGATTTCCTGGCTGAGCTCGCCATCATTCATCGTCTGCGCCATAAAAATCTCGTCCGCTTAGTTGGTAATTCTTTATTCTTTCATCTATCATCATATAAATTTGCTCTCTGCTAAAATTTCTTCTTCTTAGTTGAAAATGAGTTATTTAGTTGGATAATGCTATTTAAAAAAAAAAAAATACATTCAGTAGATTTAGATTTCTAATTTCATTAGTATCTCTTCCTCTTTTACTCCGGCTAAAAAGAATTCTCTTACCTCACCTTACTTTTATGGATAGATTTAGATAAAAAAAGGAGCATGTTAATTATTAGATTAAGAATTTTCCGTGCTTATCACGTTTAGTTACATGTGGAAAGGAGTATGGAAGATAAGTTTAAAAATTGCAATTTGGAGGGTCTTCTCTTCTGTCATGTAGCTGGTGGGGCTGCAAAGGAAGTGGCGATTAGGAATAGTTCTTTTTAAAATTGGATGGTCAACTCAACGTTCATCCCACGGAATATTATTTTTTGTTTCTTTTTTGTTTCCATTTTTAGATTATTGAATGTTTTTTAATTATTAGTTTGTTTTTTTTGACTTGATCCTAAAATGCGTTACAAGTAACGATGACAATGAGTTGCAATACATCTCCACCCATCCAACCACCCAAAAAGCCAAAAGTAAAAAAATAATAATAAAATAAAATAAAATATTAGAAGACACGTACGTTCATGTTTATCTTAAGTTTTTCTCGTATTATTTTTGCTCTGTCTTGCACTTGTTTCTAGCTCCGAATTTTCCTCAGCCATTAAAAAGATATAGACCTTCCGTAAGTTATTTTCCTCCGATGTATGCCACCACATCACATCTTGTAATTTACCCCATATATATATTTTACAAAAAAAATCAAAGTTTAAAAATAAATAAAAGAATCGTAACTTTTAGATTCATTGAATATTATATTTTTTAAAATTAATTATATAAATTAATTAAATTTAAAATTCAAAATTACATTATATTCGATTCAAAAATTCTAATAGAAAGTTTAAAAAAGAATTTACTATACTAGTTATCTCGTTTGTTTTGGATCAAGTACCCCTCATATAAGTGTATCCGATTCTAATAAATTTTTTATCATTAAAATTAATAGTTTAACATTTTATCTGATATTACGTAGTTATCCATTGCATACTCATCTTCATCATTTCATGAATCAAACAAAATCTTGAAAGCAAAAAACAGTCAAGAAAATATACCAATGCCATATATTTCACAAAAATCAAAGCCGTACTCATACCCTCAAATAGGAAAAAAATGATTGCAAAGCAATTTCTACAGCCCAATCATGCATCTTATATATGGCTTGCCGATTGCATTTCAGGTTGGTGCTACGAGAAAGGGAAGCTTCTGCTAGTGTATGACTTCATGCCAAACGGGAGCTTGGATGGCCACCTTTATGGCACTCCCAGCCAGGGTACTCTGAATTGGAGTCATCGTTACAAGATACTAACCGGCATAGCATCAGCTTTGCATTACCTTCACAATGAGTTTGATCAAAAGGTGGTGCATAGAGATCTCAAGGCTAGCAACATCTTGCTTGATGTAGACTACAATGCTCGGCTAGGTGATTTTGGCCTTGCCCGAGCCTTGGAAAATGAAAGGCATTCCTATTCTGAGCTAGGATTAGCTGGAGTCCCAGGTACAATGGGTTACGTTGCCCCAGAGTGCTTTCATACAGGGAAGGCCACCCCTGAATCTGATGTTTTTGGCTTCGGGGCAGTGGTGCTTGAGGTTGTTTGTGGCAGAAGTCCTGGAATCAAGATCCGAAGCCAGCAAGATCTTTATACTTTAGTTGATTGGGTTTGGATGTTATATCGTGAAGGGAGAATTGTAGAAGCTGTTGATGAACGCCTGGACAATGACTTTGAGATCGACGAGGCAAAGACGTTGTTGCTGCTGGGGCTGGCATGTTCACATCCTATTGCCAGTGAAAGGCCTCAAACCCAAGACATCCTCCAAATTATGAAAGGAACTTTGCAGGTCCCACGTGTACCTCCATTCAAGCCAGTCTTTCAATGGCCTTCTGGTGTAATTCCTACACTTATTAGCTCCGTTGACAATTCACTTTCCAGCTTGGCATTGTCTTCACAAGATACTGCTGGAATACGGAGCGTAATAGTGTAGTAACAACATCACAGAAGAATTCAATACGTCCGTAGGCTTATACTCCTCCAGCTTCAAGAATGTCTAGATCACAATGATCAGCCAGAAGTACTCACTTTAATGAGCCCTAGAAACTTGAAGGCATTCCCAGGGAGAGCTTGGATTCCCTCGATACAATGGGTTATGTGTCTTCGTTTGCTCTCACCCAGTCTTTGAATCTGATGTTCAACAGAGACATCGCAACATTTTTATAATAGGTTGATTTTGAGTACTATTAATCTTTTGTTTAGGAACCAGACAATAATGCTATGATTTGAACCTAACTTGCATTAGGATCACATTTCTAGCATTTGTCCCAGTAAATGTCCTTGCTGACACAGTGAATGGCTTAAACGCAGATTAAGTTCGGGATGGAGAATATCGGATACTCTCGTCTTTCCCGCTGTGAATCAGTTGTTCACATGTTCAACCGTTTTGAAAGCACAGCCTGTTTGAAGGGTGCTCTCTTAAGAAATGATTATTACTGCATTTATTGTAACGATAATATTAAAATCAGTATAATCAGTATATCTTGACACTCCACATTGGGCTCGCTTAAAGGCGAATATTCCTGTCAACTATTACCATTTTCCAGATATAGTCAGATAGGCAAAGAAGCACTAATCTTCAGTATCCCAAAATTGAGATACGCAAAAAACCAAAAAAAAAAAAAAGAAAGTAGCAGAAATAATAAACATGTTTGTGTATTGACTGAATAAAGCGTGAAAATCTATCAAAGAGGATTTGTTCCAAAAGAAACACACATGGACATTAATGAACTTCAAGAATCCTTTAGCATTCAGACAGCCTCTTAAACCAGGTCATAAGTGATGTTGCATCATTGCAACTACAGTTATAATATCTCTGTAGACTGAGACATGACAAAGTACTTAATTGTAAGACGCCAGACAAATTCCAGACCTCGCTGATAGTAGGTAAACATTCGATCAAATCATAAACGAATTTGAAGTTAGGCTTCATAAACAAAATTTTTATGTCAGACTGAACCATAGAAGCACTATATACATAAAAGCTACAGTTGCTGATCTTAATTTCTCATTGATTAGCTTAGAAAAATATACAAAAATTCATTTCATTCACCAAGTTGACAATCAAGCTACAGTACATAAAATGATAGATCAAAGTGAATCGGAATGTGGTCTAGTGCATCAGGCAAACCCTTTAAACAAACCAAACTTCAGTAGAAATTTCCGCTGATTGCAGTCCAGCATTTCACTTAAGCTACAACTGACATCCTTTTCTTTCAAAAGTCTGTGCCGCAACTCTAGTCTCTTCTTTAAACCATGCCTAAAAAAGTCGGGGTAATTAGCTACTTCATCAATTTGTCTCTCCATCACCTCAACCAAGAACCTAATTCTAGGTTCTAAAGAATTCTTGATACTCTTAATAAGAATAGGGGGATAGCCAGTAACCAAAGCTGCTATTTGTCTATCCCCAAATCCACATCTTTTTAGATATGCAAAATTGGGTCTAAGAACCTTGCTCACATCTCTACACAAGACTTCAGGAAAGTTCATGGCGACCGTTTGAAGATTTGTCTCAGACAAACCAACTGATTTCAAAAACTCAGAGGTAGGTCGTAGTCTTTTGTCAACGCTATAGCCCATTATAAATGGGTATTTAGCCAGAACTTTACCAATCATCCCTTCTCTGGTAAGGCCAAGGGTGGCAAGGAAGTTAATGATTTCTGTGAGTTTAGATTCAAGACTATAGCTGATGAGCCTTGGACTTAGCAATATCATTTTGCCTAGTTGCTTTTCAGGGACCCCCAATGCCTGAAAGAAAGCCAACAGTGGGCAAAGCTTCTCTTCCACACTGTGAGAAACTACGTGAGGGAATCTAGCAATGGCGGAAGCAACTTCATGGCGTTTAGTTCCTAGAGTAGCAAGGCACTCTACCATGGGAACAAGCTTCTCATTTAGACCAAGAGCAAGAATTTTCGGGCACCTAGAAACAACAGAAGGTAGCTTTCTCTCTTGAATACCAATGCTTTTCAGGTAAGACCAGTTTTCAGAGGCTCTTTCCTTCTGGATACCCTGAAGGCGCTTACACTTCTTGAACATTTCATTGATACTTTTATCATCAAAACCTTTGTCTCTGAAGAACCACATGATGCTACTACTATTTTGACTGCTGGCAACATCCATGCCTCTAGTAAAGATGAGCAGGCAGGGCATTAAGCTCTAGAAACAATCAAAAATTCACTGACTCGAAGACTCCAAGAAAATATGTAGCAATGGCGCTATAGTAGAGAAACTGAAAAGGACGTGCATTTTTCTGCGTCTAGCTGTTACAGAATAAAGTTACCTTATAAGTCTTGAAAATCTGAAACAAGTTACTCGAAGGAAGTCGGAGTTAGGGAGGAAAAAAAATGAAAAAATAAAAAATTGTTGGATTCGCTTGATAGCATCAAATAAGGCAATGAAACATCTTGAAAGTAGACTCTTAATAAACAATTACTAACAGAAGATGGATTAAGGAGTGCTGAAAGAAACATACGATCGAAAATTACTACTTAATCAAAGATAAAATGCAAGACCAAGCAGAGTGACTCAGTGAAAGATACCAGGAAACAAACCAGAGGTTCCCAAGAGATTGTTTCAGAAAACAAAAACAAGAAAGAAAAAAACACAATAAATCATCTACAACTAAGCAAAGAAACCACAGTATTATACCAATCCAATTGATGTTTATTAACTAGGGAATGTAAAATATTTCTGGGTGTAATTGAAAGAGGCAACGTTACCCATTCAAGCTGAACTAGAGAAACAGCAGAGGCAAGATCCAAGTTCTCTCGACGAGTGATTGAATTGTGGGGTACTGCAGCTGCAATTGCAAAAGCTAATTGGATGAAGACTGAAGTGGAAGCCTAATCTAAGTAAACAAAAAGCCTTATCCAATATCCAGCGTCCCTACCCTTCTCGCTTCCGTCCTGGGTTTAGCAAATGGATTTGCTCACTTTTACTGCCTCAATTACCGCTGTTTACCCTTGAAGCTTATAGTTAAATTATCGTTTTAACTCCTCATCAATATTGGCCTAAGATCTATCAATTCTGACCCGAATTTAAAAAATTTGATTAATTTATTCTAACACAAATCAAACTATTTAATTTGATAAAAAAAAGTCAACAAGATGAAACCAACCAACTTGAACTCGAAAATGACTCAAACTCGAAATGATATAAATTTAGAATGAGCCAAAATCAAAATGGCCCAAACCCAAATTGGCTCGAATAATTAACCCAAATGATCAAACCTGAGTGTTTATCTAGTTGACCTGAAATTAATTAACCTAAGTGTTAAACTTGATTGACCTGAACCTGATTGACCTAAAATCAAAATAATCTAAACTTGAAATAACTCGACTTGAAGTGATCTGAAACTGAAATGATCCCAATCCGAAAATGACATAAAAATTTTAAAACCTATAATTACCTAATCCTAATTGACTCAACCCAAAACCAACCTCACCTATCTAATTGATATGTCTAAAATGGTCCACATTTGCCTTTGCCTCTCGAAGTCTCCAACTCATTTGTCTACTTTTTTGGGGGGGGGGGTTTGGCCCTAAAACCCTGAACATATATTGGCTTAAACAATTGTTTTATGTCAAAATCAAAAGCAATTTCTTTGAAGTGAAAAAGAAAAAGAACAGGCTCTGATTCTATAAATTGGTGCTATAATATGAAATTACCATCACTGTTAGACCTTTAAGTGGTGAATGAAATCAAGAGGGGGGTGAATTGATTTCACAAAATTTTGATAAACAAACTTGTGAAATCGACTCAATAAACTTTGGAGTGTAATTTAATGAATGAAAATAAACAATCAAGAAAAAGGGAAGGAAGAAACAAACTCAATGATTTATAGAGGTTCGGCCTCAATTGCCTACGTCCTCTACCTCGGCCTCACTTGCCTCGG
>JAQSVH010187287.1:0-18371 GCA_029448705.1 Adansonia digitata | reverse complement strand
CTTAAACTTTTAGCTTTTCCATTTAGACTAAATTCATCTATTTTTCATCATTTTAGGTCATTTTAAGGTCCATTAGGATTATCAAGATTTGATGTTGAGGGTATACCCTATGGGCATTTTGGTAATTATGCTTATCAAGATGCTTTTATGCCAAAGGTGAATATTTAGGATTGGGTTAGTTTTCCAAGGTCATTTTCATGTCCTTTAAGGTTATCGGGATACTTTCATGTCGAGGGTATACCTTAGGGTTATTTTGATAATTTTGCTAAAACCAGGTCCTAGGTTGTCATCGGGATACTTTTATGCCAAAGATGTGCATTTAGGATAGGTTCAACCTTCCACAATCATTTTCATTTCTTTAGGATTACTAGGATACTATCATGTCGAAGATATACCTTAGGGGTATTTTAGTAATTTCACTAGAATCGAGTCTTAGGTAGTTATTGGGGTGCTTTTATGATAAAGATGTGCATTTAGGATAGGTTCAACCTTCCATAATCATTTTCATGTCATTTAGGATTATCGAGATACTTTCATGTCGAAGGTATACTTTAGGGGTTTTTTGGTAATTTTGCATTAGAACCAAGTCCTTCGTGATTACTAAGATGCTTTCATGTCAAAAGTACACATTAAGAATAGGTTCATTATATCAGGTATTTGTAGGTCATAAAGTCTGTATTTTTAATAATAAAATTATTTTTATAAATAAGGCAATATCCTCTAATTAAATTAATATGTAGGATTCCTACCAGAATATATGAGGAATTTTATGGATTATTTTAATAGCGAGATACCCTTTTTAAATAGGAAGTTGAGATTTTTTTATTTCAAAAAAAATAAAACCTTTCGTATTTCGCATGTTTCTCCAGCGGGATACGATAGAGAATTCATGTCCACTTGGTTTCCCACGAAGGTACGAATAATTTTGTATTTCAAAATATAATAAAACCCGACTTTCCTTGGAATAATAATTTGTTTAATAAAATATTGCGAGAATTATAATAAATATCGAATATTGAAATCCAATAAAAATTAAATTTTTTTAACACATGATTAATAAGGTATCGATTGTTAGGCATCACGAGAAGGTTGATCCTTACTTATAATTGTAATGACTCCCGAAACCTTTCAAGCGATCTCTGGTATGAGTGCAGACCTTGGAGCTTGTTTTTATGGGTTTTGTAAGCCTTAAAATATAAACTCTAGCAAGTGTCCAATCTCACATGGCCAAAACAGATAGGTGATGACTGCAAAAAAAATGGTTGTTTCGTAACGACTATTCAGAGATGCCGGGTGAGCAATTCATCTCAGCAACTCAGTCCCCAGGTACGAAAAATAAAGTATAATAATCATGATATAAGCCCCTAAAAGAAAAAAAAATAATTCTATAGATATTTATATAGAAATAATGGATACATTCATCATTTTAAGTCGAGCTAGTCAAGATTCATGTCAGGGCCATGTCGTGACAATATGTTGATTTGAAATGCTTATATTTGATGAAATTAGGGAGGAAGAATTTTGTCTCTGATTATTGGAAATATTGGATAAGAAGAAAGTAGAAGAATAAGCAAAAAATGCTTGTCAAATTATGAGGTCTTACTTGGATGATTATGCTTGTTAAAATTATGAGGAGATTGCAGAAAGTACTTGTTGATGGGCATTTATAAACCTTTTATGCTAGGTAGTTTAATGTCTAACTAATTTAATGCAACAATCTACTAGGGTCTTAAAATTTTCCATGCATGTAATTGAGAATGTTTTGAACCTTCTTTGAAACTTTAAATTCAAATGTGAGCTTAAGAATTTATGAAACCATAACATCTCTATTAATGTTCTTACTAAAGAGTTAGCTTGTGGACAACTAATATACAGTGTTTCTCTCTTTTGGGTTTCTATTTCCTAGCTGCTTTTGGTGTAGCATAATTATCACTTGAATTTGCAAGTCTAAATATTCAAGTTTGATTATTTGTTACTATACAACTAATCGAAGTAATTCTTTCTTTCATTTGTCTCTAGTTTAAGATGTATCATTTCCCCAATTTTAAATTGATGGATAATGAGAAAAGGAAATAGAGATAAGAAAGAAGACAAGTTAGAGGAGCAAAAAGCAAAAAATTAGAAGAGAAGTAAAGAAAATTGACAAATAAATAAGATGGAACCAATAAGAAATCCCAATACTCATTATAGTCCCTATAAAACCTCAATAGTTGGCCTGCCTCTAAAATACTACAAACTGAAAATAGCATAAGCATTTATAAACTACTCTTTAAACCTTAATATATATATATAAGTTGTGCTGGGCACGTGTGTTATGTGTTTTCTAGACCCACTTCAACTAGAGTGATGAACCCTATCTTTTGTTTCCTATGGATGGCTAAGATTGTGCTATGTTGGCAATAAAATGGATGAAGAAGTTGCAGCCATGCAAGGTTTTCTTTCATTTCCCATCTTCACAACACGTAAGTCAACTTTATAAGAAGTGAAAAACTCTCGTATAAGTCAACTTCTTCAAAAGAAGTGTATAGCTCTTGCATAAGGTAACTTCTTACAGGAAGTGGAGAGCTTCCTCCTAGGAACAAAGTCGTATGAGGCTGCCAAATCAACAATAGACTCAACTTTCAGATCCTCAATAGAACACAATTATCATTTGAGCAAATAGATGTAACTCAATCATCACCTAACCATGTTGCAGCTACGACAATGTTCTCATCATCTGCCTTTTTCTAAATCTTGTCAGCTTTCTGCCCTTGCTTTGTGTGATTGTGTACATAAGGTGTATACATGTTGGCCCACTTTCAAGGTGTACACATCTTTTTTGGACTCTTAAAGTGTACATATCCTATAATTCCCTTAGAAACATAAGGTGTACATATTAGCCCCCTTTTAATCTTCTCTCTTATGAAGTGTTGATCACTTCCACATGCTTCGTGTGGTTGTGTTCCACTGGATTATTTGCAATGTTGATAGCTAACTTATTGTCACAATATACCTTCATTGGACTCTCTATTGTAATCTTCAAATCATTGACAAGAATTTTTAGTCATAGTAGTTCACATGCTCCAAGCTATGGCTCAAAACCTTACTTTTGTACTCGATCTTCCCATTATTGGTTGCTTCTTCTCTAAGTGACCAAATTCATCCAAACAGTGTAATAATTGGAAGTTGATCTTCTATCTATGATTGAGCCTACATAGTTTGCGTCCTTACATGCTACTAAACATAGACTTGAACCTTTTTTGAAGATAATTTCTTGACCTGAGTTGGCCTTTAAATACTGTAATATTCAATATATTGCTTAGAGATGAACTTCTTTTGGATCATGCTTAAATTGAATTACTACACTTACTACATATGATATGTCAGGCTAGTGTTTGATAGATAAATCAACCTCTCAACTAGTCTTTGATACATCCCCTTATCCATAGGCTCATGTGTAGTTGCATCTGCTAACTTGTGATTTTAATCTATGGGCATTTCTGCAGGTCTACAATTCGTCTTCCCTGTTTCAAGTAAATCCATCACTTATTTCTGTTGTGAGATAAAGGTTCTCTTTTTGGATTGAGTCGCTTCAATACGCTAGAAGTATTTTAGCTTGCTAAAATCCTTCATTTCAAACTCTTTTGCTAACCTAACCTTAAGAGCTTTTCGTTACTAGTGACAATAATATCATCAATGTACGCAATGAATTCAGGAACTCCTCATTGTAGAGTACTTTAGAAAAAAGTATGATCCCCTTGACTCTGATTATGCTTCAAAGCTGGCATGACCTTAGCAAACCATCTAAATCATGCTTTTGGATGCTTTCTTCAACCGACACACCATGCCATTTCTCTCTTTACTAAATCTTGGAGGATTTCCATGTAAATTTCCTCTTCAAGGTCTCCATGCAAATGAGCATTTTTTTTTTGCTACTTGGATAACCATAGTAGCTCCAGAGCTAATATGTGCAACAAACCTTGACTCTTGAAAGGGATGCATTTATTAGATAAAAGGTCAACGTGGGCTTTTCCCGTTGCTTTGATGCCATTTTGAAGAGAAAGAAGAAATTGTATTTCTTATCTGGTATGTGCATAAGAGAGCTTTTATAAGCCAAAAGAATCAAGTCAAATCTATAAACTTAGAAAGAAATTAAAAACATAATATTTCTCCCCTATAATTAGCGAACAAATTAGGATAAAATAAAATTGAGTTTCTCCTAAAATCAGCAGCCATTTCCTCCTAAATTCCAACAATCAACACTTTCCCATAGTTTTTACCCCATTTCTTCTCATAAATTTGGTGTCCCTCTATTATTTTTATTCATTTTAATGGCTAGTTGACTTATTTGCTTTTCACTCATTATATTTTGCTTGATATGTTGCTTAGCTGTTTGGTTATTTTGACTTTATCCTGTTGGTTAGAAGTTGGATCCAACCTAATATAAATACCAAACGTGATCCTAAATTCTAAAAACAATTGAATCCATTAAAATATCTAAAATAATGAAGCTAATTTCCTACAATAAGCATGATATTGTCTAGCATCATCAATAAAAAGGCTGGACAAATCCAAGGCATGCTGCTAGGATGACTAGAAATTCTTTTCTAGATCTGCATATTTTGATTTAAAATATTTATAAGTTGTAAGATGCAGCTTCTTATCAATGATTGGCATTTTTTTTTTTCTTATGGTTGACGTGAAGCATTTCACCTATAATTTTTTTTTTTTGCTATAATCCTGCAATTATCCAATAAAGAGTTATGTAGGGATTCTCCACTTATAAGTGTAGGCTTTGCATGGTAGTTGATAAATCTTACACAATTTTGAATTGTACTGTTTAATGGTAGTCTAATAATTGTAAGTAATACGTGCAATTGATAAATAATAACCGCACTTTAAGGTCTATGGTTATTGAAAATTTTATAAAAAGTTTTTTTTTTTTTAAATTTAATTTACCCTTAACCTTCCAACCCTATCTACATAACTCACTTGAGAAGGACACTACTTGCCTAAGTATACTCAGACCCTCAACCTCGAGGAGTTTGACAAGCATGCATGCCATTGAGCTTTGTCGACTTATATTTTCGTTCTTTATGAAATCATGATTAATCTATAATTTTTGCCCAATATCCTTTGAACATGGCTAAGGCCTTTCCTTAAGCTGATTATTTAGTTACTTTTATATTTCTTTGCTGATGTTGTTTGCCTCTTTTGCAGGTACTTTCACTCTGTCTAAGCTTGGGATGTTTGGTGTGGATCGGTTTGATGCCATTTTGCCACCTGGAATTGTCAGTTCATATCTTAATTATTAATATTTTCTCCTTTGTGTTATGCTTTGCTTGACTTCTGAGAACAAGTAGGATCTGCTGGATTGAATTGAATATTGCTTGCGAATCTGTCTAATATTAATCATATGGGTGTGCAAGGATTAATTATGGCAGTTGGAGCTTCGCAGCCTACCGTTGTGGCTAGCAAGGATGGCCGTATTGGCATAAAGAACCAGATGCAGGTAATGAAGAGTTTTTGTTTATAATGATGAGCTGCCTTGATGAATAACAAAAAGGAAATATATATATATATATATATATATATATCGTTGTTCTGTTCTTTTGTAGGACGATAATGTCTGAATAGCCAGCCAGCACTTACGTTTGAACTTTAAAATTTTGCAAGTAAATGTTACAGCAGATCACCGTGTCATTTATGTTGCTGATCTAGCTTCATTTTTGTAAACCCTGGCTAAGATTGTTGAGGATCCCAAAGATCTTACCTTTTAGTCCAAGTTTCCTTTCGCATGGTGATGTCCTCATGCCTTTTAGTAGCATGCTCCCAAGTTTCACGTTTTTCAAATCACTTATATTTGACCTTGGAATATACTTGAGATACAAACTATAAGTGTTTTTCAGCGGAGAGCAAGACAAGAATTTCCCAGATCAATAGTTATTCAACTTTATCGGGTTTTATTTCTCTTTAGTCCAGCCTCTTTTTACTTAATGTTAATTTAAGTAGTGCCATTAATTATCCTCGTCACCGCTTCACACTGTCAATTAAATTTTAATTTTGGATGTAAATTCTTGTTGTATGAATAAAGTTTCTCTTTGTTTATAATTTATCCCTATCTTTGATGTATCCATAAAGTTCTAAAGTTACAAATGACAACAACGAATCATGTTTGTACATGAAACTTAGTTTAGTTAATTTATATTATTATCTTAATGGGTGATTTCGAAGCAAATTAAAATTTAAACTCCAAC
Source organism: Adansonia digitata (assembly GCA_029448705.1). Taxonomy (NCBI): domain Eukaryota; kingdom Viridiplantae; phylum Streptophyta; class Magnoliopsida; order Malvales; family Malvaceae; genus Adansonia; species Adansonia digitata. Next base: position 12,135 of record JAQSVH010187287.1, on the reverse strand, counting down.
ATCTATAATTTTTTTTTATCTCCTTGCTATTGCAATCTCCGTTGTAAAAGAAAAAAAATGTTCAGTGATAGACATGGATTTCATCTAAGATAATTTATGATTTGATAGACTTGGGCTTCATCTAAAATAATTTGATAGGAATTATTGAGGCTTGTACATAAATAAAACTGGAAAAGTTACCTGCTGGTATTTTCAAGGAAAAAAAGAACAGAAGAGGAGCTTGACTTTTACTTTTAGGCCATTGACTTGGAGGCCTCTTTATAACTCAATTTTACAAAGGCACTGGTATTTTACAGAACCCAAAATTTGATTTAAGTATATATATATATATATATATATTTATTACATATGAGAATGCATTCAAATCTAAACATTTCTACATGCAGGTTGCCAAACACTGGTTTTCTTTTCTATGTATTACTGTAATTTGTATGAAAAAAACAAACCTACCAGTCGTGAGCGGGACGCAACAATGCTTGCTTCACAGCGTTCGGGATCGCGAAGACCCTCGCCTCCCCTTTCCTTGGGCATTCTTGTTAGCCTTGTACTTGGCGGAGTCTTTCTTCTTCAAGTATATCAGCTTCTCTACGAGAGGACTGGGTTGGGCCAACCTATGGTGTACCGGTTGTTATGCCAATAGCAAGACTTGGTAATTAAACAAAATATAAAGGCGGTGGTGGAGTTATATATGTAACCGCTAATGATTTTATGTGACATTCAGGATCATCCCTAGCACACTTTTCATCTTTGGCCTTGCTTCTGATCTAACACTAACACAAGCAAAAGCAACTTTCAACACACCAAGCATCTGGTTTCTCACCACTTGTGATGTTCTACTGATGTTAAGATCAAGGATGTGATCATCCCCCTTATTTGCCCTCACTAACTTAATACCCACTTAGCTAACTCAGTTCCCTCACTGATTGAAGCTTTTCCTGTCAGCAATTCCTGCAGTGCTACTCTAAAGCTGTAAACATTCCTAGCCATTGTTACCCTCATTGTGTAAGCATACTCTGCAAAACCACCATAAATGAGAGAATAACAAAGGTTTCAGACTAAATAGCAGGTAAATAGAAATTTCTGAATGTAATAAAATCATGCCTTTCATTTCATGTTAGAATTCTTACCTGGAGGAATATAACCTACACAACCAGCAATTGTGGAAAGGCTTCCTGTACTTTTGGAAGGATCAATTACTTTACACAGCTCAATGTCTCCAACCTGTGGCTCCTTTATAGACTTAAGCACGATGGCTCCTCCTTGAAAGGTCAAGGAGGCGAATTGGACTCGAACTGCATCCATGCAACAAAGCTAAACCTTGAGCTACTCCAACTGCTATACTGTAACGGCTTCCCCAATCCAGTGAATTTTTTAAGCTTCCATGAAGAATATCATAGAGGGTACCCTTAGGAGCAAATTCATAGAAAAGATACGTACTATCAACAGTCAATACATAGGGGAAAGGTATCATGACGTTTGAATTGCTTAGTTTCCCCAATAACTCTTAACTCTTGCTCAAATTTTTCATGGCTTACCCAATTGGAATATCTTGTCACTCCAGTTAAGCTTCTTGACGTAATAGCTTGCTCCTGATGGCATGATAGCTTTGTAATAGGTGGAAAACCTGGTTTTCAGCACAACTTTAGCCGGATTGACAACCACTTCCATCGCTTTGGTGAAATCAATATTAGATCTGTGGATTGCATTTGCTGTTAACAAGTTTTCTTGAACAACCCGAGGAGGAGAAAAAAACCTCGCATGATTGTAGTTGCTCGACTTTAACCTCGTAAAAGTGTCTTGCGATCAACAGAAAGATAATCGCAACCACTCCTGCAGCAAGAGCAGCAGCTGAAAATGTAATGATAGTTGTTACAGCAATCGATTTTCATCTTTCAGTTGACACTGGAGAGCTATTTACTGTAATAACTCCCGGATTCCCACTTGTATTAATAGTAACATGTTGGCTGAAATTAGGAGCAACTCCATGCAGCCGATTATTGGAAAGTATTAGCTCTGTCAGTGAAGACAAGCCAACCAGGAAATCAGAAATTTCACCTGAGAATTTGTTGCTAGAGAGATCCAAAACTTCCAAAGTAGACAATCCAAAAAGAGTCGTTGGAATAGATCCTTCAAAGCGGTTGGTGCTGAGATTCAAAGAAATCTGTAACTTGGGTGGCATACCGGGAATCCTACCACTCAATCTATTTTCTCCGAGCTGGAGTTCTAGTAGAGAATTCAAGTTACGGATGTTATCAGGTATAGAGCCACTGAGATCGTTGCGCTGCAAATTCGGGTTAAGTAGCTTTCCACAATTTGAAATCGAAGAAGGTATGGCGCCATTTAGTGAATTCCATCTGATATTAAGTATGGGTAGCATAGTTAATCGTCCAATTTGACTTGGAATTTCACCATCAAGCTTGTTGTGTTGAAGTTTCAGAACCTGAAGATTTGCAAGATTAACTAACTCCACCGGTAATGCTCCACTCAGCTTGTTCCGAGCCAAGTTCAACAATGCCAAATTTGGGCAAGAACCTATTTCAGTAGGTATCATTCCAGCAAAGCTGTTGTTATCCAACTCCAAATACATCAAATTCTGAAGCAACGCAAATCTTGCAGAAGAGATTGATCCATTGAGAAAATTGCTACTCAACCTCAATCTTACCAAAATTTGAGCTATGCTTTCAGGTATTGGTCCTTCCCAACATGTTATAATACAAATCCACAGTATGAAAGTTTGGTTGCAGCAGCAACTCCGATGGAATTCCCCCAGTTTTTTCATTATAACTAAGGTCTAAAATGTTGAGAACTTTTATGATATTACTAGGAATTGGACCGGTAAGCTTGTTTTGATTGGCTGAGAATCGCTGCAAATTTAGGATACGTGAAAGGCTTGAAGGGATTGGCCCACTCAACTGATTGGAAGATAGAATAAGGGTCTTGAATCAGGTAAGGCTCCCAATGGATTCAGGAATAGTTCCAGTAAGTTTACTCCCACTAAGATCAATAAGGATCAAATTCACATACGTCGCATTTACCTGTGAAAATATTCACAAATAGCTGAAGTTGTTCCAAAGCCCTGGATTTTCGAGGCGGCTGGGAACAGAACTTCGGAAAAGATTGAAACCAATGTTTAAACTTTTGAGTGCACTCAAATCATTCAACTGTGAATCAATATTTCCATCCAAAGTATTGAAAGATAAATCCAAGGATTCTAGTCCAGCAAAGTTTTGAAAAGTAGACAAAGAACCACGCAACTTGTTCTTGCTAAAGTTCAAGCTCTTTAGCCCATCAATCCCTCCACACGTGTTGAAAAATTCAACAGGGATTGACGTGAAAAAGTTGTTGAAAGGTCAAGAGACTGCAAAGAATGAATCTGGCAAAGCACGGGTAAAAAGGTAGCCTCAGAAAGACCAAACCCGGATAAAGAAAGAGAGATGTGGAGTTGTTGAGGGGGTTGTTGCACGTAACTCCTTTCCAATGCCAAAGATTTGGGTCCTTGGAAGCATGCCAGGGTGAATTTGTGATGCCAAGGTGCTGAGAAATATTGATCACTATGCTGGTCTGGTTTGAAGCTAGTTGAGAGAAGACAAAAGAAAGTAGAGAGAAGAAGAAATATATGGTGTGAATGCAACTCCTCATTTTAGCTCAGCTGTATAGAAATTGGAAATGGAAGATACACAGCAAGGTATGTTGTAGGTGTAAGTTTTATGGAAATATATGACGTCTTGTTTAAGGTAGCCAAGGGAGGATAATAGCAGAGCAGACTACAGAGAATAAAATGAGAACAAGTTGGGGGGTGGGATCTGTGAATTTTGGAATTGATGGGAAGGCGAGGAGAAGAAAGATGTTGGGAGTGGAGTTGACTGACATACTGCAAATAACAGACATTAGAAATGGAGCAACTGAGACAAATGCCTTTTTTTTTATTAATGACTTTGACTAACTCACTCAAAGCTACTTTCATTCCATCAACTGTTTTAAATAATAGGTTGGGAAATCAGAATTGGGATGATGAGATGAGATGGGATGAAAATCATAGTCAATGGAGTGGAAGGAAAAGAGAGATAAAAAAAAAAAACAAATATTAGAAGTCTTTGTTTTTAGGGTGGTGTGGAGATGAGAATAAAGACTGAGGAGATCCTCACTTTTGAATGTTACAGTCTGCCTGCAAATTGCAAAAGCAATGAGAGAAAGAAAACGCTTTTCGACGACTTACGCCTTCGCAGTGCTGGTTTATGGTTTAGACTTCAGACCTTGAGCTTCTTCTTGGAACCTTGACTAGGTTTTTGGGTTAATTTAGCATTATTATAAAAGAAAAAAAGGTTTTGTTCCAAAAAGTATAATGAAAAAATATGATTTAAAATTTATTAATTGTTTAATATTTTTATGAAATATTATTGTAAAGTATTGAAATAAAAAATAAGTATGTTTAAAATAATAAAGATTTAAAAATTGAGAATAATAAAATAATGCTCTATTTTTTCTGTTAGATTGTCAAACTATAATTTTAATTATAAAAATTATTTGTTTAATATTGTGTTTACAGTAAATATAGCATTTGACCTTTTTGTGCTTACAATAATACTAAACGGAGTCTTTGTTTGCTTTTATCCATTTTTTTATAAATATTTTTGAACTAAAAGTATCATAAAATGAAATTAAGAAAACACTAGAATTAAGCCCCCACTTGGCAAGGGTTTTTAAAATTTTCAATTAATTAATAAAAAATTATTTTTAAAATAATTTGTTATTAAATAATTATTTAATAATTTTAATATATATATTTTGTTAATTATAAAAATTAAATTTTTGATAATTGCTATTTATAAATTATATTACACAAATGTATTTTCAAAGGATATCCGTATGTGTTTAAAAATATATTAAGCCTTATTTTATAGTCTATATTTTTTTTATAAGAGATAAAAAATAATAAATGAAAAATAAAAGTAATAAAATCATTATTTTTGTTTTATTTTTTCTTTAGGTCGACCTAGAAAAAATAAAAAGAAAAGAAAAGAAAAACAAAAAAAAACAAAAAAAACTTACCAGCAAGTGAAGGAGTTTAACATGTCTATTATGCTAATTAAATATGTTATTTAAAAATAAATTAAGTTTTTTCGACATTTTTCTTAGTATGCAAATCAACTCTTAGTGTCAACGTATGGGCAAATCGACTCCTTGCAGTTTAGATATAGATCTTAGTGTCAATGTATGGGCAAACTCAATATACACATCATATAAAAATAAGATAAAAAACTAAACATAAATAATAAAAACTTCTTTTATTTTTTCCGAAGTGGGTTCGATAGATATCCTAAACCGATAAACAAGTGAAAATACAAATCAACTCTTTCAAATATATCATTTAAAAATAAAATAAAAATTAATGAAATACATTTCTTATTTTTACTTTTTCCCAAGCAAGTTGGGTGTGGATTCTAAATTGACTAGCGAAATAATATGCGAACAAAATTTTTTCAAGATATCATTTAAAAATAAAATAAACTTAAAATTAAAAAAATAAAAACAAGTAATGCAATAATTTTTGTTAAAATTTTTCCCTTAGCAAGTCGAATATGGATTCTAAATTGACTTGTAATTAAACTTATGGTCTAACCTCTTTAAATATATCACTTAAAAATAAAAATAATTTATAAAATAAAATTCTTATTTGAATTTTTCTCCAAACGGTTTGGGTATGGATCTTAAATTGACTCACAAATTAATGTGCAAATCAACCCTTTTAAATATATCATTAAAAATAATAAAACTTAAAAGCAAAAAGCCTAAAAATAATTAATAAAATAAATTTCCTTTTTTAAAATTTTTTCTCAAACTAACCTATTATGAAATCCTAAATCGATAAGTGAATTAATGTGCGGACCAACTTTTTTAAATAATCATTTAAAAATAAAATAGAAATAAAAAACTTAAATCTAAATATTTGAGAAAAACAACAAGAAAATAACATGGAACACAAAATGAATAAATAAATGGACCAAAATCTATAATATTAATAAAGTTCATGACTGAATTTAGTGTCGTTGAATCAAATGATAACAATTCAATTAGCAGAAGACAATAAATCCAAATAAATTATTAGAATAAATATAAAATTAAATGTTTATGCGTTGTTTCTCTTGAAATAATTATTAAATATTTATTTTTCACTTGAAAAAATTTATTCACTATTTATTAAAAAACTACCCACCTCTACGTCAAAAGAACAAAATGCCTACTTTTTATTTGAAAAAACTACAAATCTTTTACAATTATTATTTGTTTAAAAAAATCACCCATTTATGTTTATGTCAAATTATAGCATAAAAATAAATAAATATACATATTTAAATATTCCCTTTCCTTCCTTTCTTATCTTTTTCCCTTTTTTTGAAAAAAAAACTAAAAGACAAAATAAATAAAAAATAATCTAAATATTGGAAAATATCACTTGAGTTCCTATGGGTCAAAAGATTTGACCATTATCATTCAAGAATATAAAATGGTTTTAATAATACTTTTTATAATAAAGTAAAAGTGAGACAAATTTATTAAACAAAATTGTGAACTTTTAATTGAAAAATTATAGAATATATATTTTTATTGATTAAAAATGCTTTTTATATTCGAAGGCAAATGCCTCTTTATACAAAAGATTGATTTTTTTTTTCAATCTTCCCTTCATGGTTTTATGATGAGAGTTCTCCATTGGAAAGTTGCGATCAAAAGTTTATAACGATATTTTCTATACTAGTTGGTACTGTCAATCTATTTAATTGGCTTACAAACTAGAAACCATTAACACTAGATTGAAAACTCCAAATAAACTATGGAACTCTATCCTGGATTGGTTAACATGACCATGCTCAATATATCCGTTGGTTTGTAACTCAACAATTGTGCCTTGCATGTACAGTTTTGTCACCTCTAACCATCTAAGCAAAACCTTGTATGATTCTTTCAATCACCAAAAATCTTTGCAATAGCTTTTCGCTTTGCCTTTCAAGCTTTCCGATATGAGGTTTTTTATAAGAATTGACTTTGAATTCTCTCAACAATTATGAAGATAAGCACATCAAGTTTTTCTCTAGCCATCTAAAAATGCAGGAACATATTATTGTAGAGTCTAACTTCTAATGCTTTTGTGTAAAGCTAGATTTACACAATTGTAAGGTCCATTATATTCTGTAATCTACCACATATTCGACTTCTTGCTAAAATGGCCCTAACTCTTTAATTATGGCTCTCACCAAATTGAAGGCATTTAACAATTAGCCTCATGTGTTAAACTCCATAATGTCAAAGGTTTGATGCCTTTTAAGAGAATAATGCTTCAACACTAATGTCAATGCCTCTTTTGTTGAAAATTGCAAATCAAAACCTAATACTTCTTCTTCTTTCATCCAGTTGCTTGAACTATCTAATATAGGGGAAAAATCAAGTATGTTTAATGCATCCAAATTGATCAATGAGAAATGGAAACTTGAAGGCACAAACATAGATTCATGACTTGGAGTCATAATCACATATTTAGGAACCATTGAGATTGTAGAAGATGAAAAGTTTAGTATTATGATGCCTTTTTTTGCATCAAATTTCTCTTCTAAATTAATAATTAAATTATTACCCTTAGTTAACTTTCATTAATCATGACTTGAGTCAAACAAGGCATCTTTGATTATTGGGTAATCTAAACAAGAAAACATTCACACTTTCATGCAATTGGATAGGTACTAAAAAAACCTATATTCAAACACAGTTTCAAAAGCCATTTACAGATTTACATCATCCTTACTTGTTTCCTCTTTAATATACAAATCCATAAAATCCTAGTTTGGATCTCTGTCATACCCCTCTATATTGAAAGCAAGATCATCACTATCTTCCAATTTAATAAGTATCTGTTTAACAAATTTATTGTCCTATTTTGAAAATTGTAATCCAATAGTTGACAAAAATTAGTTTGGTTGAAGTTTAAACTTTGAATGAAATTTTCTTTTCAAACTAGCTAGCATAGGATCATGTTTGACACTCAAAATCTTTGGATTAGGATTATCAAAACTTATACCATTCAAACCCTCATATATCTTTCCATTATATATCAGCGTAGTATGAGATTTTACGATTATAAACCTTCAATATAACAATAATAAGATAACAACAAACACATAATTAATCCACCAAAATATTCCTAGCTTATTTCACACCGTAACAATTAATTAAAAAATTTTATTAAACATATTAAACCCTAATTTCAAATAATAATAAAAATATATATAGTAAATTAATAAATTATTTTCATAATTTTTTTGTTCCTAAACAAACCAAATAATCAATCCATAATAATAAATTTTAACCCTAAACAAATTATTTATCTAAAATAATTTTTCATAAATAATTTATTACAAAATTTATTAATATTAAATTTTCACACAACAATAATAACAATGTTAATAATTTAAGCAAAAATAAATTCTAAATAATAAATAATTCAAATTACCAAAATATATATACACCTTAAATTCGATTTCCAAAGTGCTACTTCATGCATCTGCAATCACTACTATAGCAAAGCTTGTCATGCCTCGTAAAATTCATTAATATTTATATTAAACAAAAAATAAAATTTAATGTGTGAAAATGTCAAGCTAACTTTTTCATGGAGGAAACATAGTGTAGCTAACGTTTCCACATTAGAGATGTTAGCGTGTTTGATGTTTTCATGTTGGACCCACTTAATGCTTTTACACTTTCTCAATGGACATGCCAGTCAATTTGATGTTTTCTTACTTGACAAAACAACATTATTCTAATAATTTGTTTACACATAGCATTATTTTGAAATATTATTTTAAAACCAAGGGTAATTTGACCAAGTAGTCAAATAATCGAACCTAGTCTTGTATTTTAAGGGTTATGGTAACATCATACGATCATAGTGATGAATATCTTTAGTTGTGATGTTAATAAGGAAATGATTACTTCTAGCCTTATATTTTTTAGGGTTATGATAACATGGTAGTGATGAAGATCTTTAATGGACAGGCAGAAATATGGTTCCCACTAGTTTCATTTTCTTAAGCATCTTTATTTCTAACTTCTGAATTATCCTTTTCCCCTTTTTTTTTTTGGTGCATCTTGGACATGGGTTTATTTTATTGGTAATTAGTAGCTAATCCATGAGCATTTAACGTTTATGCACTTATGTTGTCATGCTGTTTATATCATTGGACATGCTGTAAATATTTATGAACTTACATATTAATATTCAATGCAGTTCTGTGGAAGCTAGATTTCTGCTTGAATATATAACTCATTATTGTTAGGGCTGCTTAGTGAGAATGTTTAGCAGATGGTGAAAAAGGCGTTGGTATAAGAACATAATAGGGTTTTTAAACTTGTTAAGCAAGTGACATTTTTAAATAATCCATATCTAAGCCATTCTATTCTATTCTATTTTAATTTCATTCTGAAATTAAAGGTATATAATATTCTAACATTGGCCTATGCTTTGTTCTTTGAATTATTTTGTTTCTTGTGTAAATATTTATTATGCATGCATGCTTTTTTTTTTATCTTTCTGTCATAATAGTAATAGTAATAGTAGTAGTAATAGTACTAATAATAATAATAATCATAAATAATGAAATAGAATGAGCTTCATGGTTCGTTTGATGGACTATTTCATCCATCTTTATGTGTTCTTCTATAAATGATTGTGTTACATACATACATGCGTACTTCAAAATCATATTAATTTATAAACTACTATATAATACAGTTACATGGCAAATATAATAATTTAATTAACATAACAATCTTTCGCACTAGCTATTAACCTTGAAAAAATGATGACGATGATGATGATGATGATAATAATAATACAACAAAAAATTTTAGGTGTAATAAGCAGTGTAATAATATTAGTGCTTCATTACCTGTGGATGAAGCAATGAATGTAAAGAAATAACAATGAAAGCAAAAGCAACAAAAGCTAGCAAACTATATACACTCAATGCATGGCAAGGGACTACCGCGAGACAGAGCCATGCTCAACATCAATCTTCATAGCCACTCTGAACTAAAGTAAGCCAATTTCATCATACCATATCAACAACCACTACTATTGCAACTTGTGGACATTCTTTACCATGCAGTGCCAAGGATAGGTCTACAAAAAATTTTGATATTCAAACATGAATGATCATTAAAATGCAACACAAATTTACATCATTGCCTGTTGCCAGACATTTTGCTCATTGTTTGATCTATGTCGAAACAACTTAGCTACGCCTCTCCTCTCACAATCCTATAATGAAAGAAAACATGATGATCTAAGATTAATTTTAGTTCAATTTTAAAATCCATAGCCACTTTTTGTCACAACTCATCACCTTGAACATGTCTAGATAGAATGGTTTGTCAAGATTCATCTTTCTCAAAATCTGGTACATATATGTCAAACTTAGCTGATTAAGGGAAGTAAATAGCTTAACCTTATTGAACCAAAGACATAAGAACAAATGTCACATTGGAGTGCATGCTCAAACAATAAATGAACCTTCAGGCACATCTACACACACAAATAGCACACATTACAAACAATATAGTAACTGCCAAAGAACCCAAAGGTTTTTATGTATATGCATGTGATTACAAGCATCTAAATGCATTCAAGTGTTCATCTTTGTAAAAAATTCTTACTGCTCGGAAGAAGTTTGTTAGGATATGAAGAGTTGAATCTTTTCAGCCCATCAGCCTGATAAAAATCAAATTGTTCGTTGATGACTGTATGATTATACTTGTTCAGCTTCTTATTTTGCACAACCTTTTCCCAGATACAATGTTAGTCGTAGTGATTAGAAATAGCATACTTATGACCCTTTCACCATAAGAAATACTCTAAGAGTTATAAGGGATCACGCTGTAGATGTAGTTTGTTATCCAACTAGATCGAGTACCTGATACCAAAAGAATTAAGCAATAAATGTTAATCCCATTCATATAATATTATCCAAAAATACAGATGATTAAAGTAAGCAACATACCATCTTGGAGCTAGAATTAAAAGATATCCAACTAAATAATAATAAAATTTTTTGAATATTTGTGCTTTACTTAGAGCAAGTTATCTTAAAAGACAACTTCATTCATAAAAACAAAGTGACAAAATGTTGAATAAAAAAGTAAATAGAACGTTTAGTCGGGGTTGGACTATTTAAACCTAATAATATTTCACCACAAAACTACATATATCATCAAACAAAACAAGACAATCATAAACTAAGTAATACAAATTTTAAAACTTAAAAAAAAAATCAATAGGTGCATAATAAAATAGAAATTTCTAAATGTCAAGTTTAAACCTTGCAGAAGGAAATAATAGTCAATGTGGTAATGATTTTGGTATCTTGCCCATGCAGTGCATGTTAGCATATGGACAATCACTATCTTCCATAAACCAACAAAACCACCATCAGGCAATTAACCTTTTGAATAAAGTGTATGTGTTGTGACTTCATCCATAAACATAACAAAGCAGAAATTTTCCTTAACAAATGATTAACCTAAATCAAGAGAAAATAATAATTGAATCACTGTTATAATTGAAAATCACAATTCCCTCAAGTAATTCAAAGACACATATCATAAGTGCAAAAAGGCTGTGCATGATAAACCCTAAAAGAACATATGCTTGTAAAATATATATGAATGAAACTATGCAGAGAAATAATCCAACAAATACAAAATGATGATTGATAGAAGTTATGGTTCCTTCATCTCAATTAGCTTCTGTGCCACTCATCTGAATAGGGTAGGGGTTTTTGGTCATAGAGTATAGCAAAGTGATTATTAAGATATTATAATCATGTCTTTACCAAAGGTCAAGGAAAAAGTGACTTTAAGCTATCTCACACAACCTTTAGAAAGGTTTGTTAAAATATTACTACTAAGCATTTAAGAACTTGTATACCGTAGAAACCATATAAAGTTAGTTTACAGTTATCAAATCTTGCCTGTATGGCAATATCAGCCACCTGTGGTTTTAGATCTCGATTATCCTCATTAAGTCCACCACCAAGGACCTCAAGCACCAATATATTCTCTTTGTCAGAATTGAAGGTAAAACTT
>JAQSVH010187266.1:6785-18375 GCA_029448705.1 Adansonia digitata | reverse complement strand
CGGAGAAATTACTTGACCGTATGCCTTTTATTCATTTATATTTTTGTTTTTTTCTAAAATTTGGCATTAATAATCATGTAATTAATTCTCGTTCATGGGGTATTTCCAATTTTAACGTTAGACATTACTATGAAGGACGGTATCGCTTTTTTCATATATTTTTCATGTTTGGCCAATTGTAGTGGCTTATCTGCAACTTTACTAAAGGCGCGATATGTCTTCTTTTTTTTTCCCTGCCCAAATTTATTCGCTTTTCTTGTTTTTGGCTACTTATTAGTATGATTATGCAACGATTTAATCGAGGTTATGTTAATAGTTGACTAATTTCTTGTTTCTACGTTGTAACTGGATGGATTTAACAAATTTTATGTCTGGTTTCCATTTGTCTTTAATAAATGTGGTTTCGATGTCTTTGACGTTTGTATGATAGCATATATGTTTGCCTCTGTGCTTGTTTCTAGTTGTGCGTGGCCTGCGATTGAGATTTGAAACAGAATGTTCTAACTTGGCGTTTCATTTCTTTGATTCCATATTTAGGGTCTGGCAATAAGATTTCTGCTGTACATGAAGAAGTTCGTTAAGTTTGTTTGTGTTTCCCAGCCAATCCTTCTTCTATTAAAGATCGGGTCATTAGGAAAGCTATAGTTATGAATTATCCACCAGAGAAGTTTGTCAGGTTAGTTCTTAAATTTTGTCCATTGAATTGTTAGTGAAATATTGATTATGTTTTTTTTTTTTCCTTTAAGTGGATGCTCATGCTGCGCTTTTTTTAATTCTGAAAGCCATTAAGATAATTCTAGATGTGCAATTTTGCAAGTGAAACCATTAGCTCTGTCACCATCCACCCTTTGGGTTATCCAATGATACCTTAGCCACGGATACTCTCATCAGTTGTAGTTAATGTACTTCACACCACTGTCAACTACCGATCTTGTCATATGTAACAAATAAAATTGTCACCCCCATTTCTTTTTGAGTGAGTTTACCCTTCATCTACTCCTCAGTGCTTGCATAACTATTAATGCCTTATTTATCAAATGACAGCAATTATAAACCGTGCCTGAAAATGTTACATATTGTGTGGCTGGTCTAGGGGTTTGATTCCTCTGACTAAACTTTATCAGTTTTCTTCAATCAAATTCTGTCTTCCAGGTTCCAGGATTGGAATTCAGAGAAAAGCATTGAAGGACGTTATTCTGGTAATAATGGGATAAATTCTGGGAAAATTAGATTTGCAATAAATTCATTTTCTGAAAAGTTTCAAAGAGGGGTTGAAACTGCTTCTGAAAGGATTAAAGAGATTAGAAAGACATTTAAAGCTTGTTCCTTTAACCACATCATGGCTAAAGGCTTTGGTTCTAGTAAGAAAGTTCTTGATCCACAGGGGTCGTTCCTTCAAAGGTGGAACAAGATATTTGTCTTGGCATGCATAATAGCAGTCTCAATTGATCCTTTGTTCTTTTATGTCCCTGTGATTGATGATGACAAGAAGTGCCTTATTTTGGATAAAAAGATGGAGATCACAGCCAGTGTGCTGCGTTCATTCACAGATATCTTCTATGTAATCCATATTATTTTTCAGTTTCGCACTGGATTCATTGCACCTTCTTCTCGCGTATTTGGGAGAGGTGTTTTAGTTGAAGATTCCTGGGCAATAGCAAAGAGGTATCTGCATTCATACTTTTTAATCGATGTCCTAGCGGTTCTTCCCCTCCCACAGGTAAGAAAACCTTATAGGCCTTTGAAATGTTCTTTCTCTTGTATTTACCTGCTTCATATGTTACAGGTCATTCTCTATTTAGGCTTTAAAAGTTAAAATGAACTGCACAGCTGAATCTTTTAATTTAATGTGTGAGCAGGAACTTCATTCTCATTGTGCAATTTGCATTAAATTGTATTGAGAAATTCTATTCTAACTTTAGTTGTTGAACCATTCTATAATCTGGGGTGCCAAAGAGTGAGTTTATCAGGTTGTTCAAAGGATAACTTTAATTGCTTTTACTAACTATGGCGTTGCATATTTCATGGAAATCTAATGTTTTATCACAGTCCATTGTGGTTGAAACTCCGTTATTTTCTTGTACTTATTATGCCCATAGCCTCCCTTCATGTACTATTATATGTAATATTTTGTTGAAGTCATAAATTCATGATCATTTAATTTCATACTATTAGGTTGGGCTTTTAACTTACTAATCTTTATCCAGGTGGTGATTTTAATTATCATCCCACGAATGAGAGGTTCAGAGTCATTGAATACAAAGAACTTGTTAAAATTTGTTGTTCTCTTCCAATATCTGCCAAGGGTTTTTCGAATATATCCGCTCTATAAGGAAGTTACAAGGACTTCTGGCATACTAACCGAAACTGCATGGGCTGGAGCTGCATTCAATCTCTTTCTTTACATGCTAGCAAGCCATGTAAGTTTGCTAGATTGGTAGTAGAATATTTTTAAAGATAAGTATCTGCCTTTTGTTAGATTTGCTTTTTGATGTACTTTTTGTGTTTGGCTTTGTCTCTTGAGTGGTTTATTGCTTGTGGGACTTAAGATATTTCAAAATTAAAACAGCATAATGAGAGGCTAAGGCTCATAAAAGTAGATCACTAACCATATTGATTTTGCTGCATGTGGAGGAAAGGCGTATTAATGGCTTCCAAAGTAATCGATCCTATTTTTATGATTATACTTTCTAGTAAGAGAACAAGTGACATGTTTTAAATAGAGGTTGAAGCTCGAGTATGGTAATTTGAAAAGCTATAGCCAGTTTTGAAGCAAGGTTTGACTGAATGGTTGGAAGAGTTTAGCTTACATCATGAAACATGAAAGGTTACTGTGTCTAACTTTGCAGTAATTACATTAATCATCAGGCATTCAGTAGCTACTCCCAGTTGTGGATTATTGTTCATCCCTTCTTTCTGCTATCCTCCGAAAATAATCTGTGTCAAAATTTTGTAAAAATGTTGAACCTGTCCCTGGTACTGATGTATTGAACTTTGCACTCTACCATGGAAGGCATATTTATAACTTTTTTTTTTCTTTCCTGTCTAATATATTTATGTATAAAAGTTTATTACTTCTATTTTACGAAAATTTGACATCCTCTTTGTATCTGAAGACCTTAAGCATGCCAATTTGTGCTTTTGAACTAACAATGGGGTAAAATGTTGTCCCGGTGTTATTATCTCAGTTGCATTAGTTAAAACTTTTCAATAGTTTGAAATCTGGTTAAGTGCAGATGCATAATCCTGGAGCTGTTATATTTCCTCTTTATAATATATCTTACTACAAATTGAAGCCTAATTCTTTCTTCTGCCATATTTTCTAATGGAAAATTGACTAACTTTTCTTGTAGGTTTTTGGAGCTTTTTGGTACTTGTTTTCAATTGAAAGGGAATACACATGCTGGAAAGATGCCTGTAGGAATAATGCTGGATGCACCCCACGTTCGTTTTATTGTGAAAATGATTTTTCTAGTAGTGTGTTACTAAATGAATCATGCCCCATACAAACACCCAACACAACGCTTTTCAATTTTGGAATATTCCTTGAGGCCCTTCAATCTGGTGTTGTGGAGTCGAAAGATTTTCCAGAGAAGTTTTTTTACTGTTTTTGGTGGGGCCTGCAAAACCTAAGGTGTGCTCAATTAAGATGCTTTGATTTTATTTTCCTTTTTCTTATAAAGTATTCACTGGTCGTAACTTGTTTCTTTTTACTAGATGGGCTGTATTTTCAGCTATATTGGGCTAAATCTTTGGCATTAGATTATTTGCATCCCATCTCTAGAATGCTTGTTTCACGTACCACTTTCTGAGGTTTTTTTTTTTTTTTCACGGATTTTGGTATTTGACAAGCTGTATCATTTATCTCCTCACACTTCCATCATTATAGTCATTTAATGTTATGTTGAATCTTTATTTGTTTTGTCTTTCTTACCATATTCATATTGGATCGAAAAAAATTATGAATCTGGTTAAACAAAATTTTTTCTAGCAAATATTTACTCTTTCAACATTCTTCCAGTATCTATGTTGGTTGTCAGGTTAACTCATGAACTCACGATTGTGACAAAAATAAATGAAGTGGTCTCACATTTTTTTCATATTGTCTTTGCTTTGGGGTTTGAGCTGCAAGAATTTGCAGGCAGGAACCTCCCTTCCCATAACATATGTGATGATTATTGGGAAAAAGTGGGGCCATAAGCATCTCTCCTTGTTTTATAAATATGTTCATTTTTTTTATTGTCTTTTTCTTGAGGTAGTGGGAAACAAAATTAGGATTGGTTACTGGGGTTCGATATGGTGATGAAATTGAGATTGATCTATTACTGAATAGCAAGCTTCATTAGCTCTCGGGTGCTTTAAAAAAACAGATGGTTTTAAGGGGTTACTGCTCAGTGATGGTCTCAATTATGTCTTCTTTATTTAGGCTTGTTGGGTCTACGTACATCTCGGTCCAACCGGGCTTATTCTAATTTTAGTATATAGTCATCGACTTCCCGTGTTCTTATTTAAAATAGGTTCTTGTTTTCTTTGTCATTCCTGTTGTTAGCTTACGGCCACTAAGTTCTGACTGTAGTGTCTCATATCCTTTTGCAGTTCTCTGGGTCAGAACCTTGAAACTAGTACCTATGTCTTGGAAATTTGCTTCGCTGTTTTCGTTTCAATCTCGGGCTTGGTTCTGTTTTCATTTCTCATTGGAAATATGCAGGTTGGTAATATGCATCTGTATTCTTTGAATTTGTATGTCAAGTTGTTTGATTTTAGCAGTGGAACTGGTTTCTAATTTCTAGTAGCTCACAATTCTGTTAGTAATTATTTGTACTCTGGAAGCTTTTTTTTTTTTTTTCCTTTTTCTAAAGAATTAGTTTCTATCATTATGATTCTCGAAAACCTTCTGCATAAGCTGCATGCCGTTCACTGGATTGTGCTTCTGGATCCCCAAACTCTTCTACTGAGAAGCCTAATTAATCCGTTACAATGAGCGAAGCTTTTTGGTTGATTTCAGATTTCATCATGTTCAACTATTGTGATAGGAAACACACGATTCGTGCTGTTACCAGTGCAATTATTTCCTATTGCTTTCTCCAACAAATCAAAAAGGAGAATATCAAACAACTTAAGGAATTTTAGTTATGTCTGGCAGTGAAAATGGTTTGGATGCTTCAAATTTGGTCTTACATAAGACCATGAATTATATAGGTTATGACAAGTCAAATTTGCTGTGAAACAGACATATTTACAGTCAACAACTACCAGATTGGAGGAGATGCGAGTGAAAAGACGTGATGCAGAACAATGGATGTCTCACCGCCTACTACCAGCGAATCTAAGGGAGCGGATCAGACGATATGAGCAGTACAAGTGGCAAGAAACTAGAGGAGTTGATGAAGAGAATTTACTTCGTAATCTCCCCAAGGACCTTAGAAGGGATATAAAGCGCCATCTTTGTTTGGCTCTGCTCATGAGAGTGAGTGCCTTGAAACCCTTTTCAGGAATACACGAATATAATAAATACATGTTATTACTTGACGTGCATTTGCATCAGCAGTCACTAATTTGAAGGTTATCTTGCACATTTCCTTTGATATTTTTAAGGTACCAATGTTTGAAAAAATGGATGAACAATTATTGGATGCAATGTGTGACCGTCTCAAGCCAGTTCTCTACACAGAGGATAGCTACATTGTTCGGGAGGGAGACCCGGTAGATGAGATGCTCTTCATCATGCGGGGCAAACTACTTACCGTGACAACAAATGGTGGAAGAACTGGCTTCTTCAATTCCGAATATCTGGGGGCAGGAGACTTCTGTGGAGAGGAACTTCTCACATGGGCACTAGATTCCCATTCTTCGTCGAACCTCCCTATCTCAACTAGAACCGTCCGAGCCCTCACAGAAGTTGAAGCCTTTGCTCTAATGGCTGATGACTTGAAGTTTGTTGCTTCTCAGTGCCGCCGGCTCCATAGCAAGCAGCTGCGCCACACTTTCAGGTTCTATTCACAGCAGTGGAGGACTTGGGCAGCTTGTTTCATACAAGCCGCTTGGCGGCGCTACAGAAGAAAGAAACTGGAAGAATCTCTGAGAGAAGAGGAGGATAGATTGCAAGATGCTTTAGCCAATGCTGGTGGTAGTTCGCCAAGTTTTGGTGCCACTATTTATGCCTCACGTTTTGCTGCCAATGCACTTCGTGCGTTACGGCGAAACCGCACTCGTAAAGCAAGACTGCCCGAGAGGGTGCCACCCATGCTGCTTCAGAAGCCATCGGAGCCAGATTTTACTGCTGACTGAAACAACAGTAAGCAGGTACGTTTTTTTCTTTACTAGAATTTTCCGCCGCACTTTTTTTCTTTAGCTTATGTTTTTAAATTTGAGAAAAGTTAAAACTTATATGGTAAGTTTAAATTTGAGGAAACTCCGAATAATTTAATTTGATTTGTTTTGTCCTTAACAAGTATAGAAATAGAATGAAAAATGTTAAATAATAAATGTATCATTTTGATTGATTGAAAAAGTAAATAAAAAAATAATTAAGTTTATAATAACGAATAAAGTTTTAATTAAAATTGCTATCAAATTTATTACATCAAATAAATTCTATAAATAAGGGTCAAATTAAAAAATTTTGGAGGGGCCACACATAACTGTATCTTATAAATATATATATATATATAATATTTCAAAAGCTTTAAAAATTTGAAAGGCTAAACATAATTTTACCCTTATATTTATTTAAGGGAGATCAAGTCCCTGCCTGCCCGGCATTCCCTTCGCCTCTGAGCTCATCTTTTGCTTACCCATTTGCTTATCCTCTTTTTCCCCTCCCGAGGGAGCCGAGCTGTTAATCTGCAGAGAGATGCATAAGTAAGCACAGGCCAAAATTATCAACGCAATTTGCAACAATTATTACGAATAAAACATGCAGTGGTGTTCATCTTATTTTTCCATCTGTTTCTTCTTCAGGTGTTTTCAATGTTTGTCAATTCCAAATCACTGACTTGAAAGACATTTGAAGCACCCTCTCAGGCTCTCACCAAGCAAAAACATAGTTGTTAATAAACCATATGGTAAGGTCCCATCTTATTGTTTCATGAATATAAATTTAGGAGGGTAGAAATAGGATCATTCATGGTGTGTCATCGTGATTTTAGAGTTCATGAGATTAAGAGAGTGACTTAATATTCTCTCTATTGAATGACAGGTCTAGGATTGTTATCACATATTTGCACTGTTTTACAGGTTCCATCATCATTTGCCACTTTTATTGGCTTTTGCAAGCAGCATTGGCAAAATGTTGAGAATTCCCCTTATGAACTGAGCTCATAAACCGAACTCATGACCCGACTTGATGAACCGGGCACTTGAATTGGACCTATGAGTTGAACTCATGAGTCGAACCAATGAACTAGGTTCATGAACCAAAACCTAAACCTTAACAATAAAGCCACAAATCCTAAATCATAAACCTTTAATCTTAAACTATAAACCTTAACCATAAACATTAAACCCTTAAAATCCAATCTTAAACCCTAACCTTAACGCTAACCTTTAACACCACGGACCAAACCTATAAATCGAACTTATGAGCCTAACCTTAAACCCAGTGAATCGAACTCTAAACCGTGAATCCCATGATTTGGACCATGTATCAAACCCATGAACTGAATCCATGAAGTAGACCTACCAACTAAGTCCACTAGATAAGATCTATGAATCTAATTAGCGAACCAACCTATGAACAAACCCACCTATTGGACTCATGAATCGAACCCTTTCAAATTAACTTTGCATGTATAAGAATGAACTCTCTTCCTCGTTTTTATAATATAATTTCTCAAGAATTCAATGAAAAATTTAATAATGCGAAAGCGTTTTCGAAAATGCGTAGTAATTATAAAAGAATGAATAGGCAGTCATTGCATGGCGTGGAATAACCGTCTGTTTCGTAAATATAGAAGCTGTCATCTATCCGTTGATACTCAAACCATGTATGCATAATTTCGGACCTGCAAACAAGTAAAAATTATCCCATTTAAAAAGCTTTAGATTGATCAAGAAATCTCTAACCAATCAAAGGCGAAAAAAAACACTTTTTTTTCTAGAATCCAATTCAGATATAAGAGAAAACACGAAATTTACGTACATATTTTGTTTGCTTTCACTAAAATAGAATTTCTTTAAGGTGTATTTGTCGGGTGTAAAAATGAAAAGATGGATAGAGGAGAGTAAAAAAGTTATAAGAAAATGAATTTTGAGTGTATTTAGTTGGAAAAAAAAAGTGAGGGGAAATAAAATTAAAAAGATAATTATTTTTTAAATCTATTAACAAAAACAAATTACTTCAAATTGAAAAAAAAAAAAAAGAAAGAAATGAGAACAGTGAGTAAAGTACGTATATTTACAAAATATTTTATATTTTTTATATTTTACCTTTTCATCTTAATTTATAAATAGTATAATGATAAAATAATATAATTTTTATTTTTCTCTCATTTTTTTAATTATACCGAGGAATTAGAAGAAAGAAAATTATTTTTTTCTTTTCGTTTTTCCATCTTTCTTACAAAAAGAAAAAAAATATGTTTTCTTATCTTTTTACTTTTTCCGTCGTGCCAAATTAGAGAGGAAATTTAGAACAAGGGATTAGAGAAGAATAGAGAACTTGAGAAAGATCAGAACAGACGGAGAAGGTAGTCATATTTTTATGGTATTCTCATATATATCCATTATAACAATGATGGCAACTTATATAGCCAGATACGACAACAATGAAAAATAAAAGGAAATAACAAACATGCCACTATTTAATAATCCTAAAAACAAGTCGTTTCACTGTCACCCTTTAAAACATTTCACTTCAATTACTCTCTCGGAATTTGCCTGTATCAATACCCCTTTGTTGAAAACATCCTTGTCCTCAAGGATGAGACTTGTGCACCACTGTTTCGATTCTCAAATGAACTTTCTGATCTCCTTCAGGTTACTTGTAGATGCTATAGAATCAGATGGTTCATCCTCAACTGGCAGTTCACCATTGTTTCCATCATAATTGACATCAACAGACTCCTTGGATGATAATTTCCTATGCTTCTTTAAAGCATTAGTATTGACAAAAACAGCAGCATCTCTCTTTTCTTGTAACTTCACAAATGAAGCTTGTTCTTTGGCTACAATAATTGCTTCACGCTTCTGCAACATTTCTCGAGCTTCCCTTGTGTTTGTCTTAAAACCCCTTTGCTTGGTTTTCCAACTCGTGGAAGCGTATCTTCAAGGACTTCTTCGGCCCATGAAAATGTTCTACTATGTCTTTCCATTTTAGATCAAGTGTTATAGCAAGATGACTTTCCAATTCAGCAATTGTTCCCAGAAGCTGCTGCATCTTAGAGGTTTTTAAGTCTACGGCTGGTGCAACTAATTGCATACCTTCCAATTCCATGGCTTAAAACGTGCAACGTTGACTCATTTTGTTGCAACCCTCTAGTGAATCATCAAAAACATAATTACTCCTTCCCATTACCAAATAGCAGAATAAAATCCAAGCAATGATGAATACGACGGCATCACTTCTCCGAGAAGGCTTCTTCAAGATGTCCTTGTCCCGATGCTTAAACTAAAAGTTGTTGCTGCCGGTGCATCCATGAAAAGGTTAACCCAGAGAAGCTAGACTGAAATTAGGACCGTAGGTATGGTTAATGTTGCTGTTAGAAAGATTAAAATAACCTCGCTAAAATATAATGAGATCATGCACTTGAGAAAAACCATGAGCTTGAGCATGGAGCATAGATTCTTAACTTGTGATGTGCTGTCATTCTTGCCAACATTTGATCAAACATTTGAGTTGCTTTAGTGCTAAAACTTTAGAAATTAGCATGGATTTCGGTTTTAAGTCGTTCCAACGAGCTATCTAACAGAGATTCTAAGCGGGCAAGCATTTCTTCTAACTGAGCCATCATCTCCTCCGATAGCATCGCTCCACCATTTGCCGAATCCAAGATCGACAGCTCTGATACCATTTATTATGTGCCAAATTAGAGAAGGAATTTAGAATCAGGGATTAGAGAGAAGAATAGAGAATTACAGGGAGAAAATAGAGAATTTGGGAAAGATCAGAACAGTGGGAGAAGGAAGTAAATATATGTGTATATATATATATATTTGGTATTCTCATTCATATCCATTGTAACAATGGTGGCAACTTGAACAGCCAAATACGACAACAACGAAAAACAAGAGAAAATAACAAACATGCCACTATTTAATAATCTAAAAACGAGTCGTTTCACTTTCATTCTTTAAAACATTTCACTTCATTTACTCACTCGAAATGTGCTTGTATCATTCTCCTCAATTTTTTTTTTTTTTCATCTTATCGAGCAAAGCCTAAGATTTCTCTTGAAAAACGAAGCCTATATCATAAATATTGTAAGTAAAAATCACAAAATCACGAACATTTTTTCTTGGTCCCCCCCCAAAAAAAATCGAGAAGAATAGCAACATTCAAGATTTAAAATTTGGAGGTAGAAGATTCGAATTCTACTCATCAAACAAAATGGAATATGCATCAATTATTTAACTAAATGATCAGGTGCGAAGAAAATCAAGATTAATTGTTAAAAAGGAAATCATAAAAGAGCCAGAATTTATTTGGTACCTTCCCACGATGGAGCGATTTTAGGTGCTGAAAGTGAGAGGCTTTCGCGTTCCAGATTCGATCATGGCAGAATCCATTAGATTCAAAGCTTGGACCTCTAATAATGGCTACCGCATCGTGTCGGAGTATTTATCACCAAAATAGAGTTGTGTTTGACATTTTATTTTAAAAGTCGATATGAATTTTGTGACAAAGAAGGATTTTGTGGTTTGATTTTTATATATATATATATATGTCTATTTTAATTTTGTATCTTAAATACTTGCTTCTCTTGACCAATATCATTAATTTTTTGGATTATTTGAATTGAAAGTATGAAGCAATTAGAAATAAAAATAAAAAGTTAATTGGTGGCATAGATAGATGTGCATGGACTGATTTTAGTGTCCGGATTGAATCTCTGACCATTAATGAACTAGTATTTGTATAAAAAATGAATTAAATCAGAATATATTCAAAAAATAATTAAATAACACGAACGCATTCCAATATATTATTCGAATACTTTACTCATGTAACGTAGACTAAAGGCAAGATTCAAGCATACCAATATATCATGCGGGTACTTAATTGGCGATTTGAAAATTCAAGAAAATTTTTAAATTGTTCATCATACTATAAAAAGATTAGTTTTTATCTATATTTATATATTTAAATAATATTTTTATTATTAAATAATAATTTCAATCGGATTAACATAAATTTTAAAATCTTTGTTTCAAACTTAACTTGTCCAAGTTAAATATGAACAGATCTAATAAAGCCGAACTCAAAAAAAAAAAAAAAGAGAAATTGTCATTTGACTGATTAAATATTATTGTGCAGCAATCAATTAACGGTATACTAATGACTTTTTTTTTTATAAAAAAATTATCAATGGTAAATTCAAGGATTTTAGATAAACAGATAAGTTTATGGAAAATAGGATAAGGACTAGGACCC
>JAQSVH010187236.1:0-18380 GCA_029448705.1 Adansonia digitata | reverse complement strand
AAGACGAACTTCGATTCTAAAAATGGTAGAAAGTGAAGTTTTTCTTATGAAACCAAAGCATCAAAATCGTTAACGACAATAAGAAGAATTTGTTTATAGTGCCCAATCATGAAAAGAAAGGAGATTGTTATGTGAATCCATGTTTATCAAAATTGAAAAACGAACTTCAATTCTAAAAATTATAGAAAAACAAGTTTTTCCTACGAAACCAATGCATCAATATCGTTCATCCCAATAAGGAGAATGTGATTATGGTGCCCAATCATGAATAGAAAGGAGATCATTATGTGAATCAATGTTTATCCCAATTGAAAGATGAACTTCGACTCTAAAAGCGGTAGAAAGTGAAGTTTTCCTTATGAAACCAAAGCATCAAAATCATTTATCCCAATAAGGAGAATGTGATTATGGTGCCCAATGATGAAAAGAATGGCGATTATTATCTGAATTAATGTTTACCTCAATTGAAAGACAAACTTGAATTCTAAAAATGGTCAAAAGAAAAGTTTTTCTTAAGAAATAAAAGCATCAAAATCATTTATCACAACAAGTAGAATGCATTTATGGCGCCCAATCATGAGTAGAAAGGAGATTGTTACGTGAATCCGTGCTTATCCTAATTAAAAAATGAACTTAAATTCTAATAATGGTAGAAAAAGAAGTTTTTCTTATGAAACCAAAGCGTGAAAATCGTTTATCACAACAAGTAGAATGTGTTTATGGTGCCCAATCGTGAATAGAAAGGAGATTGTTACGTGAACCCACGTTTATCCCAATTGAAAGATGAACTTTAATTCTAAAAATGGTAGAAAAACAAGTTTTTCTTATGAAACCAAAGCATCAAAATCATTTATCCCAATGAGGAGAATGTCATTATGGTGCCAAATCATTAAAAGAAAGGAGATTATTATGTGAATCTTTGCTTATCCCAATTGAAAGATAAACTTTAATTCTAAAAATTGTCAAAAAACAAGCTTTTCTTATGAAACCAATGCATCAAAATCATTTATCCCAACAAGGAGAATGTGATTATAGTGCCCAATCATGAAAAGAGAGAAGATTATTATGTGAATCCATGTTTATCCCAATTGAAAGATGAACTTCAATTCTAAAAATGGCAGAAAAACAAGTTTTTCTTATGAAACCAAAGCATCAAAATCATTTATCCAAGTGAGGAGAATGTGATTATAGTGCCCAATCATGAAAAGAAAGAAGATTATTATGTGAATCCATATTTAGCCCAATTGAAGAACGAACTTCGATTCTAAAAATGGCAGAAAGTGAAATTTTTCTTACGAAATCAAAGCATCAAAATCGTTTACCGTAACAAGGAGAATGTGTTTATAGTCCCCAATCCTGGAATGAAAGGATATTATTATGTGAATCCATGTTTATCCTAATTGAAAGACGATTTTCAATTCTAAAAATGGTAGAAAAACAAATTTTTCTTAGGAAACCAAAGCATTAAAATCATTTATCCCAATGGGGAGAATGTGATTATGGTTTCCAATGATGAAAAGAAAGGAGATTATTATTTGAATCCATGTTTATCCGAATTGAAAGGCAAACTTGAATACTAAAAATGGTAGAAAGAGAAGTTTTTCGTACAAACCCAAAGCGTTAAAATCGTTTGTCACAATAGGTAGAATGCATTTATAGTGCCAAATCATGAATAAAAAGGAGATTGTTACGTCCATCCACATTTACCCTAATTGAAGGACAAACTTCAATTCTAAAAATGGTAGAAAAAAAAGTTTTTCTTATGGAACCAAAGCATCAAAATCGTTTATCACAATAAGGGAAATGTGTTTATAAAACCCAATCAAGAAAAGAAAGGATAATACTATTATATGAATCCTTGTTTATCCCAATCGAAAGACGAACTTGGATTCTAAAAAAGGTAGAAATAAAAGTTTTTCTTATGAAACAAAAGCATCAAAATCATTTATCCAGACGAGTAGAATGTGATTATAATGCCCAATGATGAAAAGAAAAGTGATTATTATGTGAATCCATGTTTATCCCAATTGAAAGACGAACTTCGATTCTAAAAATGGTAAAAAGTGAAGTTTTTCTTATGAAACTAAAGCATCAAATCGTTTATCACAACAAGGAGAATGTGTTTATAGTGCCCAATCATGAAAAGAAAGGATATTATTATGTGAATCCATGTTTATCCCAATTGAAAGATGAACTTCAATTCAAAAAATTGTAGAAAAACAAGTTTTCCTTCTGAAACCAAAGCATCAAAATCATTTATCCCAATGAGGAGAACGTGATTATGATGCCCAGTCATGAAAAGAGAGGAGATTATTATGTGAATCCATGTTTATCCCAATTAAAAGACAAACTTCGATTCCAAAAATGGTAGAAAGAGAAGCTTCTCTTTTGAAACCAAAGCATCAACATCATTTATCGCAATAAGAGGAATATGTTTATAGTGCCCAATCAAGAAAAGAAAGGATATAATTATGTGAATCAATATTTATCCCAATTGAAAGATGAACTTTAATACTAAAAATGGTAGAAAAATAAGTTTTTCTTATGAAACCAAAGCATCAAAATCATTTATCCCGACAAGGAGAATGTGATTACGGTGCCCAACCATGAAAAGAAAGGAGATTATTATATGGATCCATGTTTATCCGAATTCAAAGATGAACTTCAATTCTGAAAATTGCAAAAAAACAAGTTTTTCTTATGAAACCATAGCATCAAAATCATTTATCCCAACGAGGAGAATGTGATTATGGTGCCCAATGATAAAAAGATAAGAGATTATTATGGGAATCCATGTTTACCCTAATTGAAAGATGAACTTGAATTCTAAAAATGGTAGAAAAATAAGTTTTTCTTATGAAACCAAAGCATTAATATCATTTATCCCAACAAGGAGAATGTGATTATGGTGCCCAATCATGAAAAGAATGGAGATTATTATGTGAATCGATGTTTATCCCAATTGGAAGATGAAATTCAGTTCCAAAAATTATAGAAAAACAAGTTTTTCTTATGAAACCAAAGCATCAAAATCATTTATCCTAACAAGGAGAATGTGTTTATGGCACCCAATCATGAAAAAAAGGAGATTAATATGGGAATACATGTCTATCCAAATTGAAAAACGAACTTGAATTCCAAAAATGGTAGAACAACAAGTTTTTCTTATGAAACCAAAGATCAAAATCATTAATCCCAATAAAGAGAATGCGATTATGGTGCCCAATGATTAAAAGAAAGGAGATTATTATCTGAATCCATGTTTACCCTAATTGAAAGGCGAACTTGAATTCTAAAAATGGTAGAAAGAGAAGTTTTTCTTAGCAAACCAAAGCATCAAAATCGTTTATCACAACTAGTAGAAAGTGCTTATGGTGCCCAATCCTTGAATGAAAGGATATTATTATGTGAATCCGTGTTTATCCTAATTGAAAAACGATTTTCAATTCTAAAAATGGTTGAAAAACGAATTTTTCTTAGGAAACCAAAGCATGAAAATCATTTATCCCAATGGGGAGAATGTGATTATGGTTTCCAATGATGAAAAGAAAGGAGATTGTTACGTGAACCCATGTTTATCCCAATTGAAAGATGAACTTCAATTCTATAAATGGTAGAAAAACAAGTTTTTCTTATGAAACCAAAGCATCAAAATCATTTATCCCAATGAGGAGAATGTGATTATGGTGCCCAATCATGAAAAAAAAGGAGATTATTATATGAGTCCATGTTTATTCCAATTGAAAGACGAACTTCAATTCTAAAAATTATAGAAAAGCAAGTTTTTCCTATGAAACCAAAGCATCAAAATCATTTATCCCAATAAGGAGAATGTGATTATGGTGCCCAATGATGAAAAAAAAAGAGATTATTATCCGAATCCATGTTTATCCGAATTGAAAGGCGAACTTGAATTCAAAAAATGGTAGAAAGTAAAGTTTTTCTTACAAACCCAAAGCATTAAAATCATTTATCACAATACGTAGAATGCGTTTACAGTGCCCAATGATAAGTAGAAAGGAGATTGTTACGTGAATCCACGTTTATCCCAATTGAAAGACGAACTTCAATTCTAAAAATGGTAGAAAGAGAATATTGATGCTATGGATTTGCAAGAAAAGCTTTTCTTTCCACCATTTTCCTTATAATCAAAGTTCATCTATGAAACGAGGCAAACTTGGATACTCATACTAATCTCCATTCTTTTTATTATGGGCACTACAATCATGTTCTCCTTATTGGGATACACGATATTGATGCTTTGGATTGGCAAGAAAAGCTTTTCTTTCCATATTTTTTCTTATAATCAAAGTTTATCCGTGAAATAAGATAAACTTGGATTCTCATAATAATCTCCATTCCTTTTGTTATTGGCACTGCAATCATGTTCTCCGCATTTGGATACACTCTTTCCACCATTTTCCGTATAATTAATGCTCATCTATGAAATGAGACAAACTTAGATACTCAAAATAATCTACATTCTTATTGGCATTGCAATCTTGTTCTCCAAATTGTGATACACGATCTTAATGCTTTGATTTGCAAGAAATTACATGAATCTGTGTTTATCCCAATTGACAGATGAACTTTGATTCTTAAAATGGTGGGAAGAGAAGTTTTTCCTTTGAAACCAAAGCATCGATGTCATTTATCCCAATGAAGAGCTTGTGTTTACGTTGCCAATCATGAAAAGAAATAAGACTATTGCATGAATTTGCGTTTATCCCAATTGACAGACTAACTTTAATTCCAAAAGGTGGTGGGAATAGAAGATTTTCTAAAGAAACAAAAGCATCAACTTATTTATCCCATTAAAGAGAAGGAGTTTATGGTTCCCATTCATGAAAAGAAAGCAGATTATTATGTGAGTACATGTTTATCCTAAGTGACAAACAAATATTGATTGTAAAAAATGGTGAGAAGAGAAGTTTTTCTTACGAATCCAAAGCATCAATGTCATTTATCCGAATGATGAGAATGTGTTTATGGTGCCCAATCATTTAAAAAAAGAGAGATTATTACGTGAATTTGCATTTATCCCAACTGATAGGCAAACTTTGAATTCAAAAATTGGTGGGAAGAGAATATTTTCTTATGAAACCAAAGCATCAATTCATTTATCCTATTAAAGAAAAGGATAGTGCCTAATAATAAAAAGAAAGGAGATTATTATGTGAAACTATGTTTGTCCCAATTGAAACAATGGTGGAAAGAGAAGCTCTTTTTATGAAATTAAAGTATCAATATCATTAATCCCAATAAGTAGAACGAGCTTATGTTGCCCAATCATAAAAAGAAAAGAGATTATTATGTGAATCTACGTTTGTCCTAATTGACTGATGAATGTTGATTCTACAAAATGTTTGGAAGAAAAGCTTTTCTTAGAAAACTAGGGGAATGAGTTTATGGTGCCCAATCATAAAAGGAAAGGAGATTATGTCAAGAATCCATATTTATTTCGATTGACAGATGAACTATTAATCTAAAAATTATTGGGAAGGGATTTTTTTTCTTATGAAACCTAAGCATCATTCATTCATCCTATTAAGGAGAATAAGATTATGGTGCCCAATCATGAAAAGAAAGTAGATTATTATGTGAATTTGTTTTATCTTAACTGATAGACAAACTTTGATTCTAAAAAATGGTGAGAAGAAAAGCTTTTCTTATGAAACCAAAGCATCAATGTCATTTATCTGTATGGGCAGAATGAGTTTTTGTTCCCAACCTTGAAAATGAGATTATTATGAGAATCCATGTTTGTCTTTTTATGGGCCAAAGGAAAACGGTGGAAAGTGAAGCTTTTCATATGAAACCAAAGCATCAATGTCAATTATCCCAATAAGTATAATGAGTTTACAGTGCTCAATCATGAAGAAAAGGAGATTATTATGAGAATTCTTGTTTTCCCCAATTGATGAACAAGCATTGATTCTATGGAAAATGGTCAGAAGTAAAGCTTTTCTTATGAAATCAAAGCATCAATGTCAATTATCCTAACATGGAGAATGAGTTTGTGGTGCCTAATCATGAAAAGAAATAAGATTATTTTGAGAATCCATGTTTATCCTGATTGACTGACAAACTTTGATTCAAAAAAATGGTGGGAAAAGAAGTTTTTCTTAAGAAACCAAAGCACCAATATCATTTATCCCAATGAGGAGAATGTGTTTGTGGTGCCTAATCATGAAAAGAAAGGAGATTATTATGAGAATCCACATTTGTCCCATTGTCGGCAAACTTTAAGTCTAAGGAAAATTATGGAAAGAGAATCTTTTTGTATGAAACCAAAGCATCAATGTCATTTACCCCAATGTGTATAATGAGTTTACAATGCCCAATCATGAAAAGAAAGGAGATTATTATGGGAATCCTTGTTTCCCCCAATTAATGAACAAAATTTGATTCTGCAAAAAATGGTGGAAGGAAAAGCTTTGAGCATCAATGCATTTATCCCAATGAGGAGAATGAGTTTATGGTTCCCAATCATGAAAAAAAAAAGATTATTACCTAAATCTGTGTTTATCCCAATTGATAAATAAACTTTGATACTAAAAAATGGCGGGAAGAGAAGTTTTCTTATGAAAGTAAAGCATCAATGTCATTTATCCTAAAGAGAAGAATGTGTTTATGGTGACCAATCATGAAATGATAGGAGATTATTATCTGAATCCATATTTATCCCAATTAACAGATGAACTTTGATTCTAAAAAAAGGTGGGAAGAGAAGTTTTTCCTATGAAAGCAAAGCATTGATGCATTTATCTCAGTGAGGAGAATATGTTTATGGTGCCAATCATAAAAAAAAAGGAGATTATTATGTGAATTTGTGTTCATCCTAATGGATAGACAAACTTTGATTCCAAAAAATGGTGGGAAAAGAAGATTTTCTTAAGAAACTAAAGCATTAGCTCATTTATCCCATTGAGGAGAATGAGTTTATGGTTCCCAATTATAAAAGAAATGACATTATTATATTAATACATATTTGTCCTAATTGATAGACAAATTTTGATTGTAAAAAATGGGGGGAAAAGAAGTTTTGCTTATGAAACCAATGCATCAACTTCATTTATCCCAATTATAAGAATATGTTTATGGTGCCTAATCATGAAAAAAAATGAGATTATTACATGAATCTGTGTTTATTCTAACTGACAGGTAAACTTTGATTCCAAAAATTGGTGGGAAGAGAAGTTTTTCCTGTGAAACCAAAGCATCAAGTCATTTATCCCATTAAGGAGAATGAGTTTATGGCACCTAATAATGAAAAGAAAGGAGATTATTATGTGACACCATGTTTGTCCCAATTGACAGATGAACTTTAATTCTAAATAATGGTGGAAAGAAAAGCTCTTTTTATGAAACCAAAGCATCAATATCATTAATCCCAATGAGTAGAAAAGCTTATGTTGCCCAATCATGAAAAGAAAAGAGATTTTTATGTGAATCCACATCTGTCCTAATTGATAAACGAACTTTGATTCTAAAAAAGGGTTGGAAGAAAAGCTTTGTTTAAGAAACCAAAGCATCAGTGCCATTTATCCCAAAAAGAACAATGAGTTTATGGTTCCCAATCATGAAAAGAAAGGAGATTATTATGAGAATACTTGTTTTCCCTAATTGATAGATAAACATTGATTTTGTAAAAAATAGTGGAAAGAAAAGCTTTGCTTATGAAACTAAAGCATCAATTTATTTATCCCAACGAGGAGAATGAGTTTATGGTTCCCAATCATGAAATGAAAGGAGATTATTACCTAAATTTGTGTTTATCCTAATTTACAAATGAACTTTGATTCCAAAAAACGATGGGAAGAGAAGATTTTATTAAGAAACCAAAGTATCAACTCATTTATCCAATTAAGGAGAATGTGCTTATGGTTCCCAATCATGAAAAGAAAGGAGATTATTATGTGAATTCGTAATTATTCCAATTGACAGACGAGCTTTAATTCGAAAATATGGTTGGAAGAGAAATTTTTTCTTATGAAACCAAAGCATCAATGTCATTTATCCTCCTGAGAAGATTGTGTTATAGTGCCCATCATGAAAAGAAAAGAGACTATTACATGAATCTATGATTATCCCAATTAACAGACAAACTTTGATTCCAAGAATGCTAGGAAGAGAAGCTTTTCTTATGAAACCAAAGCATTAATTCATTTATCCCATTGAGGAAAATGAGTTTATGGCACCCGATCATGAGAAAAAAAGTGATTATTATATGAATCCGTGTTTGCCCCAACTGACAAATAAACTATAATTCTAAACAATGGTGGAAATAAAAGCATTTTTTATGAAACCAAAGCATTAATATCATTTATTCCAATGAGTAGAACGAGCTTATGGTGCCCAATCATGAAAAAAATGAGATTATTTTAAGAATACATTTCTATCTCGATCGATAAATGAACTTTAGTTCTAAAAATGGTAGGAAGAAAAGTTTTTCTTATGAAATCAAAGCATCAATGTCATTTATCCCAATAAGGCAAATGTATTTATATTGGGTAATCACAAAAAGAAAGGAGATTATTATGAGAGTGCAAGTTTGTCACATTGTCAGACAAACTTTAATTGTAAGGAAAATTATGGAAAGGGAAGCTTTTCGTATGAAACCAAAGCATCAGTGTTATTTATCCCAATGAGTATAATGAGTTTATAGTGCCCAATCATGAAAAGAAAGGAGATTATTATGAGAATCCTTATTTTCCCCAATTGACGGATAAGTTTTAATTCTACGACAAATAGTGAAAGGAAAAACTTTGCTTTTGAAATGAAAGCATCAATTCATTTATCCTAATGAGAAGAATGAGTTTATGGTTCCCGATCATGAAAAGAAGGAGATTATTACTTGAATCTGTGTTTTTCCTAATTGACAAATGGATTTTGATACTAAAAAATGGTGGGAAAAGAAGTTTTCCTATAAACTAAAGCATCAATGTTATTTATCCCAATGAAAAGAATGTGTTTATAGTGCCTAATCTTGAAAAGAAATGAGATTACTGTGTGAATCTGTGTTTATCTCAATTGACAGACAAATTTTGTTTCTAAAAACTGGTGGGAAGAGAAGTTTTTCCCACGAAACCAAAACATCGACATCATTTATCCCAATGAGGAAATTATGGTTATGGTGCCTAATCACTAAAAGAAAGGAGATTATTATGTGAATCCGTATTTATCCCAATTGATAGACAATACCTTAAGTCCAAAAGATGGTGAGAAAAGAAGATTTTCTTAAGAAACTAACACATGAAGTCATTTATCCCATTGAAGAGAATGAGTTTATGGTTCCTGATCTTGAAAAGAAAAGAGATTATTATTTGAATATATGTTTGTCACAATTGACATATGAACTTTGATTTTAAAAAATGGTGGGAATAGAAGCTTTTCTTAGGAAACCAAAGCATCATGTTATTTATCTAAATGAGGAGAATGTGTTTATGGTGCCCCATCATGAAAAAATTAGATTATTACGTGAATCCGCATTTATCCCAACTAACAAACAAACTTAGATTCTAAAAATTGGTGGGAAGAGAAGTTTTCTTATGAAACCAAAGCTCCAATGTCCTTTATCCCAATGATGAGAATGTCTTCATGGTGCCCAATAATGAAAAGAAAGGGGATTATTATAAGAATCCACATTTGTCCCATTGTCAGGTAAACTTTAATTCTAGGAAAAATTATGGAAAGATAAGCTTTTCATATGAAGCCAAAGCATCAACGTCATTTATCCCAGTGAGAATAATGAGTTTACAATGCCTAATCATGAAAAGAAAGAAGATTATTATGAGAATCCTTTTTTCCCTAATTGATGGATAAACATTAATTCTACGAAAAATAGTTGGAAGAAAAGCTTTTCTTAGGAAATCAAAGCATCAATGTCATTTATCCCAATGAAGGGAATGAGTTTATGGTGCCCAATCATGAAAGGAGACAAGATTATTTTAAGAATCCATGTTTATCTCGATTGACAAACGAAATTTGATTCTAAGAACTGGTGGGAAGAGATGTTTTTCTTTTGAAACTAAAGCTCCAATGTAATTCACCCTATGAGGAGAATATGTTTATGGTGTCCAATCATGAAAAGAATGGAGATTACTATAAGAATCCACGTTTGTCCCATTGTCAAGTAAACTTTAATTCCAAGGAAAATTATGAAAAGAGAAGCTTTCATATAAAACCAAAGCATTAATGTCATTAATGCCAATGAGTATAATAAGTTTACAGTGCCCAATCATGGAAAAAAAGGAGATATTATGAGAATCCTTGTTTTCCCTAATAGACAGGCAAACCTTAATTCTGGGAAAAATGGTGAAAAGAAAATCTTTACTTACGAAACCAAAGTATCAATTCATTTATCACACAAGAAAAATGAGTTTGTGGTTCCCAATCATAAAAAGGAAGTAGATTAATACCTGAATCCGTATTTCTCCCAATTGACAAACAAACTTTGATACTAAAAAAATAGTGGGAAAAGAAGTTTTGTTGTAAAACTAACGTATCAATGTCATTTATCCTAATGAGAAGATTGTGTTTATGGTGCCTAATCATGAAAAAAAGAGATTATTACCTGAATCTGTGTTTGTCCTAATTGAAAGATAAACTTTGATTCTAAAAAATGGTGGAAAGAAAAGTTTTTCTTATAAAACCAAAGCATCAATGTCATTTATCCCAATGAGAAGAATATATTTATGGTGCCCATCATGAAAAAAAAGGTAGATTATTACATGAATTAGCATTTATCCCAACCGACAGACAATCATTGATTCCAAAAATTGCTGGGAAGAGAAGTTTTTCTTATAAAACCAAAGCATCAATTCATTTATCCCTTTGAGGAGAATGAGTTTATGTTGTCCAATAATGAAAAGAAAGGAGATTATTTTGTGAAACCTTATCTGTCCCAATTAATATATGAACTTTAATTCCAAATAGTGGTGGAAAGAGAAGCTTTTTCTATGAAACCAAAGCATTACTATCATTTATCCAATAAGTAAAAGGAGCTTATGTTGCCCAATCATAAAAAGAAGGGAGATTATTATATGAATCTATGTTTGTCCTAATTCACGGATGAACTTTGATTCTAAAAAATGGTTAGAGGAAAAGTTTTTCCTAGGAAACCAAAGCATCAATGTCATTTATCCCAATGAAGAGAATAAATTTAGGGTGCCCAATCATGAAACGGAATGAGATTATTTCGAGAATCCATATTTATCCTGATTAACAAACAAACTTTGATTCTAAAAAAGGTAGGAAGTGATGTTTTTCTTATGAGACCAAAGCATCAATTCATTTATCCCATTAAGGAAAATGAGTTTATGGCACCCAATCATGGCATGAAAGGAGATTTTATGTGAATCTATTTTATCTTAATTAACTAGAGAACTTTGATTCTAAAAAATGGTGGGAAGAAAAGCTTTTTTTATGAAACCAAAGCATCAATGCCATTTATCCCAATGAAGAGAATAAGTTTTTGTTCCTAACCTTGAAAAGAAAAGAGATTATTATAAGAATCCACGTTTCTCCCTTTGTCAGCCAAACTTTACTTCTAAGGAAAATGGTGGAAAGAGAAGCTTTTCATATGAAACCAAAGCATCAACATCATTTATCCTAATGAGTATAATGAGTTTACAATGCTTAATCATGAAAAGAAATGAGATTATTATGAGAATTCTTGTTTTTCCTAATTGATAACAAACATTGATACTATGAAAAATGGTCAGAAAAAAAGCTTTTCTTAGGAAATGAAAGCATCAATGTCATTTATCCCAATGAAGGGAATGAGTTTATGGTGCCCAATCATGAAAAGAAATGATGTTACTTTGAGAATCCATGTTTATCTCGATTGACAAATGCAATTTGATTCTAAAAAATAATGGGAAGAAAAGTTTTTCTTTTAAATCCAAAGCTCCAATGTCATTCATCCCAATAGGAGAATATGTTTGTGGTGCCCAATCATCAAAAGAAAGGTAATTATTATAAGAATCAATGTTTGTACCATTGTTAGGCAAACTTTAATTCTAAGGAAAATTATGGAAAGAGAAGCTTTTCGTATAAAACCAAAGCATCAATGTCATTTATCCCAATGAGTAACATAAGTTTACAGTGCCCAATCGTGGAAAGAAAGGAGATTATTATGAGAATCCTTATATTCCCCAATTGATAGACAAACCTTGATTCTACAAAAAATGACGTAAAGAAAAGCTTTGCTTGCGAAACCAAAGCATCAATTCATTTATCCCAACAAGAAACATGAGTTTGTGGTTCCCAATCAAGAAAAGAAAGTAGATTAATACCTAAATCCATGTTTATCCCAATTACCAAATGAATTTGGATACTAAAAAATAGCGGGAAGAGAAGTTTTGTTATGAAATTAACGCATCAATGTCATTTATCCCAATGAGATGAATGTGTTTATGGTGCCCAATCATGAAAAAAAATATTATTACCAGAATCTATTTTATCCCAATTGACAGATAAACTTTGATTCTAAAAAATAGAGGAAAGAAAAGTTTTTCTTATAAAACCAAAGCATTAATGTCATTTATCCCAATGAGAAGAATATATTTGTGGTACCCGTCATGAAAAAATGGTCGATTATTATGGGAATCCTCATTTATCCTAACCGACAAACAAACTTTGATTCTAAAAATTATTAAGAAGAGAAGTTTTTCTAATAAAACCAAAGCATCAATTCATTTATCCCATTGAAAAGAATGAGTTTATGGCACCCAATAATGAAAAGAAAAGAGATTATTCTGTGAAACCATGTTTGTCCTAATTGATAGGTGAACTTTAATTTTAAACAATGGTAGAGAGAGAAACTTTTTTTATGAAACTAAAGCATCAATATCATTTATCCCAATGAGTAGAAGGAGCTTATGTTACCCAATCATGAAAAGAAAGGAGATTATTATGTGAATCCGTATTTGTCCTTAATTTTAAACAATGGTAGAGAGAGAAACTTTTTTTATGAAACCAAAGCATCAATATCATTTATCCCAATGAGTAGAAGGAGCTTATGTTACCCAATCATGAAAAAAAAGAAGATTATTATGTGAATCCGTATTTGTCCTAATTCAAGGACAAACTTTGATTCTAAAAAATGGCTTAAAGAAAAGCTTTTCTTAGGAAACCAAAGCATCAATGTCATTTATCCTAATAAGTAGAATGAGTTTATGGTGCCCAAACATGAAAAGAAAAGAGATTATTTCAATAATATATTTATCCCGATTGACAAAGAAACTTTGATTCTAAAAAATGGTGGGAAAAGATGTTTTTTTTATGAAACAAAAGCATTAATTCATTTATCCTATTAAGGAGAATGAGTTTATGATGCCCAATCATGGAAAGAAAGGAGATTTTATGTGAATGTATTATTTCTTAATTGATAGGCAAACTTTGATTCTAAAAAATTGTGGGAAGAGAAGTTTTTCTTAAGAAACTAAAGCGTCAACTCATTTATCCCATAGTAGAGAATGTGTTTATGGCTCCTAATCATGAAAAGAAAGAAGACTATTATGTGAATCCATGATTGTCCCATTTGACAGATGAACTTATTCTAAAATATGTTTGGAAGAGAATTTTTTTCTTATGAAACCAAAGCATCAATTCATTTATCTCATTGAAGAGAATAAGCTTCTGGTGCCCAATAATGAAAAGAAAGGAGATTATTATGAGAATCTATGTTTGTTCCATTGTCAGACATATTTTAATTCTGAGGAAAATTATGGAAAGAACACTTTTTGTATGAAACCAAAGCATCAATGTCATTTATCCCTGTAAGTATAATGAGTCTACATTGCTCAATCATGAAAGAAAAGAGATTATAAGAATCCTTGTTTTCCCCAATTGACAGACGAACCTTGATTTTATGAACAATGGCAGAAGGAAAAGCTTTGCTTATGAAACCAAAGCATTAATTCATTTATCCCAATAAGGAAAATGAGTTTAAGGTTCCCAATCATGAAAAGAAAGTAGATTAATACCTAAATCCGTGTTTATCCTAATTGACAGATGAACTTTGATACTAAAAAATGGTGGGAAGAAAAGTTTTCTTATGAAACTAGCACACCAATGTCATTTATCCCATTGAGAAGAATGTGTTTTTAGTGCCCAATCATGAAAAAAAAAGAGATTATTACCTGAATCTGCTTTTATCCCCATTGACAGATAAACTTTGATTCTAAAAAATTATAGAAAGAGAAGTTTTTCTTGTGAAACTAAAGCATTAATGTCATTTATCCCAATAAAGAGAATGTGTTTATGGTGCACATCATGAAAAAAAAAGTAAATTATTCATGAATCCGTGTCTATCCCAACTGACAGACGAACTTTGATTCCAAAAATTGCTGGGAAGAGAAGTTTTTCTTATGAAACTAAAGCATCAATTCATTTATCTCATTGAAGAGAATGAGTTAATGGCCCTAATAACGGAAAGAAAAGAGATTATTCTGTGAAATTATGTTTGTCCCAATTGATAGATGAACTTTAATCCTAAATAATGGTAGAAAGAGAAGTTTTTTTTATAAAACCAAAATATAAATATCATTTATCCCAATGAGCAGAAGGAGCTTATGTTGCCTAATCATGAAAAAAAAAGAAGATTATTATGTGAATCTATGTTTGTCTTACTTGACGAATGAACTTTGAGTCTAAAAAATGGTTGGAAAAAAATCATTTCTTAGGAAAGCAAAGCTTCAATGTCATTTATCCCAATGAGAAGATGAGTGTATGGTGCCCAATCATGAAAAGAAAGAAGATTATTTAAGGGATCTATATTTATCCTGATTGACAGAGAAACTTTGATTCTAAAAAATGGTGGGAAGGGATTTTCTTCTTATGAAACCAAAGCATTAATTCATTTATCCCTTTGAGGAGAATGAGTTTATTATGCCCAATCATGAAAAGAAAGGAGATTTTATGTGAATCTATTTTGTCTTAATTAATAGACGAACTTTGATTCTAAAAAATGGTGGGAAAAAATTTTGTTATGAAACCAAAGCATCAATGCCATTTATCCAAATAAGGAGAATGAGTTTTTGTTCCCAACCTTGAAAAGAAAAGAGATTATTATAAGAATCCACGTTTGTCCCTTTCTCAGCCAAATTTTACATCTAAGGAAAATGGTGGACGAAAAAACTTTTTGTGTGAAACCAAAG
Organism: Adansonia digitata; assembly: GCA_029448705.1. Lineage (NCBI taxonomy): Eukaryota > Viridiplantae > Streptophyta > Magnoliopsida > Malvales > Malvaceae > Adansonia > Adansonia digitata. The sequence goes on along the minus strand of JAQSVH010187236.1, from coordinate 3,216 downwards.
AATCAATGTCATTTATCCCAATGAGTATAATGAGTTTACAATGCTCAATCATAAAAAGAAAAAAGATTATTATAAGAATCCTTATTTTCTCTAATTGGCAAACAAACATTGATTCTATAAAAAATGTTGGAAGAAAAGATTTTCTTAGGAAACCAAAGCATCAATGTCATTTATCCCAATAAGGAGAATGACTTTATGGCACCTAATGATGAAAAAAATAAGATTATTTTGAGAGTCATGTTTACCTTGATTGACAGACGAAATTTGATTTTAAAAAATGGTGGGAAGAAAAGTGTTTTTTATGAAACCAAAGCATCAATGTCATTTATCCTAGTGAGGAGAATGTATTTATGGTGCCCAATCTTGAAAAGAAAGGAGATTATTAAAAGAATCAACATTTTTCCTATTGTTAGACATACTTTACTTCTGAGGAAAATTATGGAAAGAGAAGCTTTCCATATGAAACCAAAGCATCAATGTCATTTATCCCAATGAGTATAATGAGTTTACAGTGCCTAATCATGATAAGAAAAGAGATTATTAAGTGAATCTATGTTTGTCCCAATTAACAGACAAACTTTGGTTCTAAAAAATGATGGGAAGAAAAGTATTTCTTATGAAACCAAAGCACCAATGTCATTTATACTACTGAGGAGAATGTGTTTGTGGTGCTCATTCAGGAAAAAAAAGAAGATTATTATTAGAATCCATGTTTTTTCCATCATCAGGCAAACTTTTATTCTACGAAAAATTATGGAAAAATAAGCTTTTCGTATGAATTCGAAGCATTAATATCATTTATCCCAATGAGTATAATGAGTTTAAAGTGCCCAATCATGAAAAGAAAGGATATTATTATAAGAATCCTTGTTTCCCCAATTGACAAACATTGATTCTGCAGAAAATGATGGAAGGAAACACTTTGCATATGAAACTAAAGCATCAATTTATTTATCCCAACAAGGAGAATGAGTTTATGATTCCCAATCATGAAAAAAAAAGAGATTATTACCTAAATCCGTGTTTGTCCCAATTGATAAACAAACTTTGACTCCAAAGAATGGTGAAAAGAGAAGTTTTTCTTAAGAAACCAAAGCTTCAACTCATTTATCCCATTGAAGAGAATGAGTTTATGGTTCCTAATTATGAAAAGATAGGAGATTATTATGTGAATCCGTGTTCGTCCTAATTAACAAACGAATTTTGATTCTAAAAAGTGGCTAGAAAAAAAGTTTTTCTTGTGAAACCAAAGCATCAATATCATTTATCCCAAAATGGAGAATGTATTTATGGTGCCCAATCATGAAAAGAGAAGAGATTATTATGTGAATCTATGATTATCCCAATTGACAGACAAACTTTGAATCCAAAAAATGTTAGGAAGAGAAGTTTTTGTTGTGAAAGCAAAACATCAATCCATTTACCCATTGAGGAGAATGAGTTTATGGCACCCTATCATGAAAAGAAAAAAGATTGTTATGTGAATCTATGTCTGTCTTAATTGACAGATGAACTTTAATTCTAAACAATGGTGGGAAAAGAAGCTTTTTTTATGAAACCAAAGCATCAAAATCATTTATTCCAATGAGTAGAACAAGCTTATAGTGCCTAATCATGAAAGGAAATGAGGTTATTTTGAGAATCCATTTTTATCTTGATTGACAAACAAACTTTATTTCTATAAAATGGTGGGAAAAGAAGTTTTTCTTATGAAATTAAAGTATTAATGTCATTTATCCCAACGAGCATAATGTGTTTGTGGTGCCCAATCATGAAAATAAAAGAGATTATTATGAGAGTCTATGTTTGTCCTATTATCAAACAAAGTTTAATTCTGAGCAAAATTGTAAAAAGAGAAGATTTTCGTATGAAACCAAAGCATCAATGTCATTTATCCTAATGAGTATAATGAGTTTACAATGCCAAATCATTAAAAGAAAGGAGATTATATGTGAATCTGTTTTGTCTTAACTGAAAGACGAACATTGATTCTAAAAAATGGTGGGACGAAAAGTTTTTCTTATAAAACCAAAGCATCAATGTGATTTATCCTAATGAGGAAAATAAGTTTTTGTTCCCCACCTTGAAAAGAAAGAAGATTATTATAAGAATCCACATTTGTCCTTTTGTTACCCAAACTTTACTTCTAAAGACAATGGTGGAAAGAGAAGCTTTTCATATGAAACCAAAGCATCAATGTCATTTATCCCAATAAGCATAATGCATTTACAGTGGCCAATCATGAAAAGAAGAGATTATTAAGAGAATCCTTGTTTTCCCCAATTGATGGACAAACATTGATTCTACAGAAAATGGTGCAGGGAAAAGCTTTGCTTACAAAACCAAAGCATTAATTTATTTATCCCTATTAGGTGAATGGGTTTATGGTTCCCAATAATGAAAAGAAAGGAAATTTTTACCTGAATCCGTATTTATCCTAATTGACAAATGAACTTTGATACCAAAAAATGGTGGAAAGAGAAGTTTTTCTTAAGAAACCAATGCATTAACTCATTTATCCCATTGAGGAGAATGAGTTTATGGTTCCTAATCATAAAAAGATAGGGATTATTATGTGAATTCATGTTTGTCCCAATTGACAAATGAACTTTAATTCTAAAAAATGGCAGAAAAAAAGTTTTTCATGTGAAACCAAAGCATCAATGTCTTTTATCCCAATATGGAAATTGTGTTTATGATGCCCAATCATAAAAAGAGAAGAGATTATTATATGAATCTGCGATTATCCCAATTGACAGACTGATTTTGATTCTAGAAAATGGTAGGAAGAGAAGTTTTTGTTATGAAAGCAAGCATCAATTCATTTATCCTATTTAGGAGAATGAGTTTATAGCGCCCAATCATGAAAAGAAAAGATATTATTATGTGAATCTGTGTTGCCTCAATTGATAGATGAACTTTAATTCTAAACAATGGTGGAAAAACAAGCATTTTCTATGAAACCAAAGCATCAACATCATTTATTCCAATGAGTATAACGAGCTTATAGTGCCTAATCATGAAAAGAAATTAGATTATTTTGAGAATCCATTTTTATCTCGATTGACAAACAAACTTTAATTCTAAAAAATGGTAGGAAGAGATGTTTTTCTTATGAAACCAAAGTGTTAGACCTTTAAGTGGTGAATGAAATCAAGAGGGGGGTGAATTGATTTCACAAGAAATTTGACAAATTAAAATTTTGAAAGACAATCT
>JAQSVH010187215.1:0-18386 GCA_029448705.1 Adansonia digitata | reverse complement strand
AAGTCCTTTATCCATCAGCTATGGGTAGTCTCATGTACATTATGCTTTACACATATATCTATTATGCGGTTTATATTATAAGTCGATATCAATCAAATTATAGTAACGAGCATTGGCAAGCCATGAAGTAAATACTGAAGTATTTTAAAACAATAAGGAACTGTATGTTAGTATATTCTAGAGGGGATCGAATACCCATGGGATATATGGATTTAAACTTCCAAGCTTGTAGGGATTTAAGAAAATCGACTTCAAGGTCTATATTTGTCCTAGAGTAGGTGGCATTATATGGAAGAGTGTAAAACAAACTTGTATGGCTGACTCCACAGTGGAAGCTAAATATATGGCTACCTTTGAAGCATCTAAGGAAGAGACTTATTCCTTAAATATCTTAAGTTAATTCTTGGTATAGGTACACCCATTACACTTTCTTGTGATAATAGTGTCACAATAACAAATACCAAGGAATTTAGACACCACAAAAGGATAAAACATATAGACAAGAGATACCACCTTATAAGAGAGTTGGTAATGGATAGAGTTGTTGAAGTCTACAAAATCGCTTCTAAAGACAACCTTATTGATTCTTTTACTAAAACTTTAATGGCTAGGAGTTTTGAAAGGCACTTTAAGGGCTTACGAATATGAGACATGGCTCATTTACTCTTTCAAGGCATGTGGGAGATTGTTACGAATTCCTTAATAATGAAAGACATTATGATGTATTTCAAAAGTTTAAACTAATTTTTCATTGTTAGATATTCGAGTTTTCATTAGATCATTACTATTCCATCCTCGTTTAATTTACATGTTAAAGTAAATGTAAGCAAATACGGCTCATTGATTACTTGTGTTTGTACCATTAGAATGTTCAATGTAATAGACTTTATATGTGAGAAGACAACATTCTAAGGTAAGTAATCTGAATTAATATCCATATTCTATGGGGTTACTAAGATCAGTTAAGTTAAGTTAGGTCTATTATGTTCTCTAACCCTAATTGGAGAAACGGGTTGTCTTGAACATCTAGAGCAGGCTGACTCTTAAGTAAAATCATAGATATATTGCCTAGAGGTGGTGATATATCGGATTGGACCAAAGTGCAATTAATCTATTAGTAAGTTCATTTACTTGGATTAATTCACTTTTGACATTCATTATGTAGTTACCTTAGTCCTAAGTAAGTAATTGACTCTATGCATATAACTTGTATATCTTGATGTTCTAAACGCAAAAGCATCTCGAAGTAGAAGCTACTAAATCGGTTCGTTGGGTATATGACTTACACTTGATGAGAGATTTACTTATAGATATGGAATCATAGCACCTATAAAGAGTTAAGGTTATCCTATTAAAAGGAATTTTATAGGATAGTAAAAATGGACGAGGCCTCGATCATTTGTATGTAAAATGATAAATTATTGACATTTGGTTGATAATCATTTTTACATAGAAAGTGTAGTGGAACTTCAAGATAAAGTGATCAAATAGGTAAAATAGGCTTCAACCTTAAGTTGATCATAGATTTCATCTGATGGTTTTACACATATTACAAGGTCGTTGGACTAAAATGCTATTTATAGAGCTTACATAATACGCTATATAATTAGGGGTGCAATCTTAGGTCTTTATTGGTATGATTTTGAGATAAATAATTATGTGATTATTTATTCAATATAGAATATTTAATAAAAAGATTATCAGAGCCTAATTATATAGGTCTAATTGTTCCCTCCACTAGCTCAACATAATTCCTTAACGAAAATGGATATTGATCAAAATACTCAAAGTTAGATGATTCTTTAAATGGCGTAGCAGTGTGCCAATTACACTCCTTTTAGAAGTGTAGGCATTTTCTTCAGTAAATAAATGAAAATAATTTTTTAATATCATTTATTTAGAATATATATTTAATTTGATTAAATATTTATTTAGACAAGTATGAATAATTTAAATTAATTATATTTATCAAAATTATATTTATCTTCTGATAAATATAAGAATTAATTTAAATTAAATAAATATGAAAAATTAATTATTTAATTAATTCGATATCTATAAAGTTTTAGCTAAATATTTGTTTATAAATTAGATATGAATAATATTCTAAATAAATTCAAAAAATTATTTTACTTATTTTAATTTTTTATTAAAATTAATTATTTTATTATAGTTAATTTTATTTTGATAATTAGTACATAATTTTTCTATTCAAATAAACTTGTCATGATTTTATTTTGAATTACAATTGAAGTTATGAAATATTTAAATAAAATTAAGAATTTAATCAAAATCAATTAAGTATTTAGATTAAATAGTCTAAACTCCTTAAAATAATTAGGCTAAAATAATGTATAGGTACATTTGGGCTTGGTCAGAATTTGGGCTATACTTACATTAGGTTTGGTGGCCAACTAGGGATTTAAGGAGGTGGTAAAACAATTATTCTAATTAAAAGAAAATTAAAATAAGGGTCACCTTCTTAACTAATATAAATAGTAAGTAACATTTGGGGTTTCAGGTTAGACCATTTATGCCACTTTTGGGGTTTCTAATCATATCATCTCGTGATTTTAACCTATTGGCACAAAAATGGTCTTGAGAGAGAATTAAAATGTATAAATATGGAATTAATCAAGACAAAGAGTGCCCATATGCTCTACCATTTGGGAATTAGAGAATAGTGGAGAATGCTAGTTGGTTGAAGCTTTCACATGGATCTCGTCTAGGAATTCTTGGATGACATCACTGATCTACAACTCAAGTAATTGATTATGGTAGTTTTATTGTATATAACAACACGATCTAGTATTATCTATTTAAAATTTTTTAAAATTTTGTTATGCAATTTGATTTGTTTTTCCAACATGTTTGCCATCCCATGTGATATATTTAACTAAGTTTATATGGCCTAAAGACTCTTTAAGGCCATTGGCGTAATTCGTTGGACTTTTCTGGGGAGATTGCACTAACTTCACAAAATTGAAAAAAATTGTTTTCAACTTTTTGTTTTGATTTCTAATCAAGGAGTTTTAAAGTGAAGGGAAGATTTATGAAATCTAAGCTGCTAGCATAGCTTCTAGCAAACAAAGTCTCTCCCCCTTAAAGGTTTTTTAGATCACCTTTGTGGATAAGCATTAAAGATTGGACACTTAGATAGTTTTGGTTTACAATAACTAAGCTTGTTGTATAAGTTCGTATGGTCATGGAATTAATCGTAGACATCTTTAGGCCGAGGTCTGATAAATCTTAAATGTTTTTTTTATCTTCTTAATTTTAAAGATTAATAAAAAAAATCATGCAAAGTCTAGTTTAGGGAGTCTTGACATTACCTAATTCTTATGTTTCCACTAATATTAATGTAATTTAATTATAAAATTATGCAGTCTACTTTTTTATCATCTTGAGACTTCCTTCAAGTAGTATCGAAGCCTCATTGTATTCATTTGATTAATCTTCTATTTCAGCTGTTATCGATTGTGAAATCATTTTAATTTCAATGTTGTTTTTGATCCATTTCATTTTTAAAAATTTTAGAAATTGTTTCTAATTGATTTTTAATTTTCCAACATGTTAATCCATGCTTATTTTTCAATCTTAATTAGTTTAAAATATATGATTTTACCAATTAAATTGATGTTGGAGTCATTAGTTAACAATTTAATGTTGATTAAGGTTAGGTTAGCATCGTTTTAATGTTTTGATGGTGTTGAAATTTTCAATAGCTGCCACCTCGAAAGTGTCATGAAGAGTTCATAATACTTGCTAGAAATTTTGGTTAAATTTCGAGTTGAAAATGTTTCAATTTTAGGCCATATTAGGTGCACTAAGTGTCTTAATCTATGCAGCATTTTGTCTTTCTTCTTGGAACCTTGGTGCAGCATCCATTGTAGCAAGTAGTTGCAGCAATTTGCTTTATATTTTAAAGGTTTAATGGGAGAAAGACAATGGTAATTGAGGTGAACTAGGATAGGTTAAGATACCTACGTATAAAGAAAACTTCTAGTTGGACTAAGACTCTAGTTTTGCGCCCTTTCTTCAAGAAATTAAAGAAGTTTAATCCAACTTGGATTTTTTATATTTGAGGTTTGATATGATCAGATTAAGATAATCCAAAATGATAAAAATAAAAAAATAATTATTTGCTAAATGAGATTTCTTTAAGAAGTTCAGTTCCATTAGGACTCCTAGTTATTATCAAACAGCTATTTATCCCATTGTAATAATTTCTTAAAGATGTTTAAGATATGGATTGGATAATGCAGTAAGCATTGAATTAAAACTTAATTAAATTGTTTAATTAAACTATATTTAATTTAATTGATTAATCATACTAGGAGTGGGATTTGTTTTAATATGATTAAGATAAATGTTAATCCTGTAATAAAAGTTCTTTTTAATTAAATTAAATATGGATCAGATACTAAACTTCAAAATATGGTAACTTGAATCTAAAACACATCTTTATATATTCATAATTTGTTGTGGATGTATCTGACGATTATAGATTAGGCCTAATATGATTATGAATGTACGATTACTTGTTTAGGAATGTTTAAATTTTTAAATAGGGTCTGTGAACCCTACATTTTCTCTATTTTCTCCAAAGTTATAAAATTTTTTTCTCACTTAGCTCTCTTCGAATGTAACTCAAGGTTTCTTTATTACAAATGTAATTAGACTACATATTAGTCTAAAATTAGAAGTAGTTAGGAAAATTTTTGTAACTCAGACAGAAAGATCTAAAAAAAGGCACCACGAGGCCTGGGAGCTTGCAAGTAGCTTATGAAGAGTTTGTATGTAATCACCTAGGAATTAACCAAGAAATTTATTTTAATGGCTTAAGGAAATTGTATTAAAAAATAAAATGTCTATAATCATCCAAGTAATATGCATGATAGTATATTTATTTTATGCGATATGATAAATGCTATGCATCAAATATGATGAGACACTAATTATAGAGATAAAATTAACAACAAAATCCCTCATACAATATTCAGTCACATACTTCACATGATAAAGACACCTTACATCATTCACAATAAGACACTCGAGTTTCAGCCATGGGTGATTTTTTGAGTCACTCAAGATGCCTGTGGCCCAAACTACTTGAGTTATGAATTATGGGTCTTACTTAACTAGTGTTACATGGTTTGCATGTGTCATACTTGACTGTATGACATTAAAGGCAATGGTTAGGCAAATGTATATGATGCATTTAGGCAAAAAGTTGCCACCTAACTAATCTGGGAATTGCATAGAGATGCAATTGGTAAGGTATGTTACCTACCTAAATAAGCTTGTTGTGATTTGTTGAGTCATTCAAGGTTGCAATGTTTTAAAAGGGGTCTTAGTCCATATGAAATATCTTGAAGAGATTTTAGAATAATAGTGGGGGCTACTATTTTAAAAAATTAGTAGAAAGACTAATAAAGATTTAATGCCTGCTCATTATTAGTTTAAAATATGAATAACTAATTATACTTATTTTCATATGAGGTTGTTGACAATGGTGTTTATATTAGTTGCATTATGAGGCTTACTTGATGCCATTAGCCTAAGATGTTTGGATTAGTATAACATATTGAGAAATGTTCTCAAGAAAGGAAGGTTGCTAACTTCCACATTAATATGATTAAGTTGAATTACTTTACTATCGATTCAACCACTCGGATCATTGAGGATGTGGATCACACTTATGTAATGACATAAGCTTGCTAAAAAATAGTAAAAAATTAGGCTTTAATAAGGTGGTTTCAGAATAAGCAATGGATCAAAAGTAAAGCCACTACTATTAGAATCTGTACCTTACGATTGCCTTCAGGTATGACCATGGAACTAAAAAAATGCCTTCATGTTCCTAGATTGTCTAGAAATATCATTTTAATTTCATACCTCACAGTGAATAATGATTTTGAGTTTAAAATGAAAGACAATAGTTGCTTGATTATCCTAAATGACATGGAGTATGGATAGACCTTATTATATAATTTGTGCTATTTGTGTTGGATCCAAAAATACCTTTACTCAACATTACTACAAAGAAAGCTAAGAACAATGATCCAAGTAAAACTTATATATGGCATTATAGACTTCGTCCTATTAATAAAACTCGAATAACCAAGTTACATACACAAAGCTATCTTAACCCATTTGATTATGAATCATATAGGATATGTGAATGTTGTCTCCTAGGCAAGAAGACTAAGAGACCCTTCATTAGAAAAGGTGAAAGGGCTACTGATTTATTAAGCCTAGTACATTTAAATGTATGCGGACAAACAAATGCAATGGCAAGGAAAAGGCATTTGTACTTTATTACCTTACCAATGATTATTTAAGGTATGGGTATTAGTACTTGATGAAGTAAAAGTTTGAAGCTTTTGAAAACTTCAAAAAGTTTAGAGCTAAAGTGGAGAAACAAAGTAGCAAAAGAATTCTAACTCTTGGATCCTATCGAGGAAGAGAATACTTAAGTTACGAATTTTAAGGTCATCTAATCGAAAATGGTATTCTATCACAACGGATTCCACCTGAAACTCTACAACATAATTAAGTATCTAAAAAGAGAAATAAAACCTTGTTAGACAGGGTTTGATCCATGATGTCTAAGGTTGATATCCTTTTGGGGATCAGCCCTAAAAGTTGCTACATATCTTCTAAATGTGGCTCCATCTAAATCAATTGATAAGACACCATATAAGATATGGAAATGTAAAAAGCCAAATTTATCTTATACTAGGACTTGGGGATGCAATGCTTATGTGAAGCGTGTAATGTTTAATAAGCTAGGAGCTAGATCAAACAAAATTAAGTTTGTGGGATATCCTAAAGAAACTACTAGATATTATTTTCATAATCTTAATGATCAAAAAGTGTTTGTCTCAAAACATGAACCTTTCTTGATAAAGAATTTCTACTCGAAAGATCTATTGGAAATAAAATTGATCTTGAAGAAGTTCAAGAGCCACAAACAACTATTCTTATGGAGCTTGAGCCCATAGTTGAAGATTATATGCTTAACTTCAAGCTCAAAAGATAATACTCTATTAATCTTGTAAGATCAGGCAAGCTCTAGATAGACATAAATTTCTCTTGGATCAAGAAGGCTTACCTTGTGATACTAAACCTACCAACTATGAGGAAAAAATTCTAACATTGATTCCCAAAATTAGCTTGATGCCATGAAGTTCGAAATAGATGCCACAGAAATTAACTAAGTATTGACTTTGGTTGACCCATATGAAGGTATAAAACCATGTAGATACTTAATTTCGTCCGAGCCCTTTTTTTTCGATACTGTTAATTACCAGAGACTAAAAACCTAGCAACAGTTGCCCTAGTAGAGGTTGACTTACTACAGGCAAAATCGGTACTTTAAGACCTTATCAGTTATGTCTAAATGACCACGCATGCAAGTGATAAGAAAACTGCTATTTCAAGGGTCGTAAAAAATAAATCTTAGATAAAAAAGAATATCAAGGTAAAATTTTATTTTTAAATTTAATCTTTTGAAATTTTGAAATTCATTTTTGCAGATAATATCACAGTCAAATTTTTTATTTTTAGGATTTTTTTAGATTTCTTTGCATAAAGATTGCCAAGTTTACCATCGTATATTTTTATCGATATCCTAGTAGTATTTATGTTGATATGCTCCAAAAATCAAAAAATATTCAAGAAAAAAATACATATTGCCATTTTATACCACAATGTGTCAAATTATAAATTTTAATAATTAATTTTGAATTTTTCATAGTACTGCGAGTGTTCTGCTTGTGAAATTTTTTCAATAAAATTTGTTCCAAATTTCATATTTTTATCTTTACTATTTATTATAATTTAATATTTTGATTGCTGCATTAAATTTAATTCATTTTTATAACTTAAAAATATTTTTGAATTTTTTATCAAAATACGAACTTTTATTATATGTAAAATTTTTATACAAAATTTTTCAAAGTTTAAAATTTTAAATATTTTTACATATTTCAATAAAACAGCTTGGATATAGCTTTCTGAAATTTTGATTCATTTTTATTAATATCAATTTTCTTTCATAAGGATTTTTGCTCATAAATTTTTACGAGTTTGAAATTTTTAATTAACCTCTTTAAACAATTATTTTAATTCTTTTTGGCCAAAAATTTTCATATGGATTTTTTAAATTGGGCCTCCAATTTGATTAAGTTCTTAATTAAATTCATCATGTGAAATTTTATTCTTTGAATATATAATTTTTAATTTTTTATAATTTAATCCTTATAATTCTTTTATCCAATTTAGATTTTTTTCCCCAAATCATCATGAATTTTAGAATTATCTTAATGACTCATGCATGATGAGCTTGACAAAATTTATTAATTAAAACTTATCAAAATATCTAAAATGCAAAATCAATTAAAAATAATAAAAAAAGACAGCCAAATTTGGCTAAGAGGAATTTCTTTCCTCTTCACCGAACTTTCCCCCTTATAAATAGAGGAAGGATCCTTTCGTTTAGAGCTAATGGATTTTATGCAAAAAAATTTGCTACTTTGCTAATTATTTTCAAGCTTTCAAGGTAGTTTCTTTGTAATTTTTGCTTATTTTCTTCATCGCCCATCATTTTCTTTCCGTTTGTTGAGCTTGATGATTACTTATGTTCATTTTAGACCTTTTAGTGGTGAATGAAATTAACAAGGGCTGAATTGATTTCTTAAAATTTTAGTAAATTAAAACTTTGATAAATAAAATTGAGAAATCTAAATGATAAACTTTGGAATGCAAGTTAGTGAATATAAATAAACAATAAAAGGCAAGGGAAATAGAAGCAAACTCAAAGATTTAGAGGTTCGGCCTCAATTGCCTAAGTCATCTACCTCGACCTCACTTGCCTCGGATTTTCACAATTCACTAACTTGAATTGTCTACCTTTCAAGGATAAAGTATAACCTTTACACTCTCTATCTTTCAAGGCTAAGTTAGAAACCTTTACTCTCTATCTTTTGTGGCTAAGATAGAACCCTCTCTCACTACTTTTGAAGGCTAAGTAAAAACATTTTCTACCTTTCAATGGCTACAAGGATTTGAGTTTAAACAAATAAAACCTCTAAAAGTTAGGTGTTTACAAGATTTTTGGCTCAAAGGAAATATGTATCTAAATATACAAAATGAAGAATAAAAAAATAGAAAGAATTAATCCTATACAAAGAGAAACTACTTAGCAAATATGATGGAGAAAATGAAAGATATGACTCTAAGCACAATCTCTTGGTTCTTCTTGTTGTTGAAGGTGTTGGAGTGACTTTTTTATAACCTTGATCATGAGTTTAGCCATTGAAAATATTTGGTGAAGGAATATAGCCGTTAGAGCCTTCAAAATGTGATTTCACGTTGTTCTCTGTGCCTCTGTATCGATACAATTAAGTGAGTATCAATACATTGTGTTTAACGGTCTAAAATATGATCGTTAAACAATCCCGTATCGATATAAAAGGATCTGTCTCGATACATGAATAGTGATTTCTGCATTTTAAGGTTATTTAGCTACTGCCAAGTATTGTATCGATATATACACATAGTGTATTGATACATTCACATGAAAATCAATTTTAAAAGGTTTTTCATGACTTTAAAACATGTAAAACTTATCTAAAAAATGTTTTATATAAAAATATGTATTAAAAACACATTTTCGAGTACTTGAAGGAGTTAAAACACTTTCCAATATTTCTCAAAGTGTTTATAAAATATTTCATGGAAAAATACGAATCTTGAAAATAATTAAACACGTGCTAATTAAGCTTAAGTTTTAGTTATATCGAAACTAGGATTAATTCAAAGCTAATATAGCTAACAATCTCCCCTTTTTTTCTCTGACAAAACTTAAGTTGAATTTGCTTATAAAACTCCCTCTTTGTCATTTAAAGATTTTTAATAAAACTCCCCCTTCTTAAAAGTATTACGAAATAAACTTTTGGAAATTTCATAAAAAGGTTTTGAAACACTTGGCAATGGCATTTTTGTTCATATTTGGCTTCAAGAATACCAACACACAATATTAAAGATTTCAATAATATAAAAAATGTAAGCAAATGTGAAATCCTCGTATTTGCTAGCATAAGCATATATATATATAAAGTACAAGCAAGCAAATTAACCCAAGCAAGCAAAGTAAAATCTCCTATTTGCTAGCATAAGCATATATATATATATGAAGTACAAGCAAGCAAATTAACCCCTAAAATTCTCCCTCTTTTTAGAATATCAAAAAGGTGATAGTAGATTAATTCAAAGCGAAGGGTCTAATTTCAACAAGAATTTTAGAAGGTATATTAAGTATGAAACACTTAAGAACATGTCTACCAATTATTGAGAAAATATATGCAATTAAGTCCTAATGTGTAGTCCATCCGATTTTTGTATTCTTTTTAGTCATTTAAGCACATCTACGAGATAGAACATACCAATTGTTAAAGGATTTTAAGAATTATTAATCCAATTGGTGTTTTGGTGCACAATAGATACAAATTTTTGAATTTTTAGTACATATGCACACTACAATAGATGCCATATGAAAGGTTAAAAAAATTTCAAGAAAAACATAACAAACTTCCATAGGTTAGAAAATCATTTGCTTATTTATGATATTGCAATAAAATCATTTTAGCAAACATTCAATCAAAAAAACTGCTTAAACATGAGAATTATGCACTTCAACATGTTCAAAGATTCATTGAAAGTAAACATTTTAAGCATACATTACATACTAAAATACCAACTATATAATTGACTCATGTATGTCACCAAACATAATGCTAAAGAAAAAGAATTTAATATCATTTTTGTAATGGTTACCTTAACCTTACCAAACTTTGATGATATGCTCATTATAACTTGGAGGATCATCATTTCTAGTGTTTGAGCATTCCTTGATGGTTTCGGTTTGATTTGAAGAGGTTATATGCTTAGTTTGCTTCATTTTGCTATGCAACTATTCGTTCTTTTATGGATGGATTTATTTCCATGAACCTTGCAAAACTTAAAAACAATCTTAACAAAAGATGAGCATTAGATGTACCAAGATTTTAATTATAAAAGAATATTCAATAAGCTTAGGTTTTGCTAGGAATGAAAGATGTTCAATGAGCTTAATGACATTTAAAACAAATGATACCAAATATTGATGAATGATGAACATTAAGTTTATATGGTGCCAGTTATTGCAAAAAAAAAATAATGATGTATAGAAAAAAATTGTATTTTTGAGCATTATGAGGCAATATGAGCACTTAATGTATTTGATTTATGAAACACTCATCAATGAATCAAATACGATGTTTAAGCATGTGATGAGTTATGAAGCAATGTTTATCAAGGTTTAGAAATCATGAAAACTCATTAAGGAGACCAATTTTGCATTTAAGAGCCAAAAAAAAACATGAAATTGGTCATTATTCACTACATGTATCGATACAGGGGGCTTTTGTATTGAAACACATAGTGATTTATTGATACAAAGTTCATTGTATCGATACAAGCTGGGTTTTTTGTTCATTGTATCAATACAAGCTCTGAGTATCGATACATGCCTTGAGTTTTCTGAAAAATGCTTAGAAAAATATGCAATTTGGCATTCCAAAATCCACAATTTTATATTCTAATGCAAACTTTTGATTTTAAACATTTGAAGCTCATATGAATATCAAAGTTCGGATTAGAATAACTTTTAAAATCAAGTTTGAATGAATTAGCATATTCGGTCACATAAGTAAGGTAATATGCAACTAAACGATTTTCATTTAAACCATATATGCACAAGTTTAAAAAGTATTTTCAATGTTTACCAAATTTGTTTGAGCCATAAATCATCAACTTATGACATAATCAAACATCCTAAGTCTCATGCAAGCATAATTGAATATAAAGCATTAAAGAGACTTAAGAACTTGCTAATGCATGTTTATGGCATCATATTTTATAAGTAAGCTCTATATGCTCCCCCTAAGGATGTGCATATAATTTTGTCATACACTAGAGCTTTTTAATGATTTATAGCATAAAGTTTATCAAAATCAACCTTTTATGTATAAATCATTCTTAAATTATGCTTCATAACACCATTTCACAAATCGATTTAATATATTATCATCAAGTATTAAATCATCAAATGCATGCATATTTAAGCTCATAGTTGCTCAAGATGTAAACATGAATTTTCATGAAACCAAATAAAAACAATCCTTTTATTCAATAAAGCATTAATAAACACAACATAAATAACCAATACACATTAAATTTTAAAGCTTAGAAGTTACCCATCACACTTCTTTATGTGTCTAGAGCATCCATTTGTATTGCATTACTCCCTATTGCTCTAACACACCTACAAGAGACTTTCACTTGATTTTTGGTACCCAAATTGCTTTGGGTCCATGAAGCTTAGTCTCAAATCCTCTTGTTCCCTTAGGAACTTATACTTGCCTAACTTTAAATTGTGTTCTTTTCTTGATAGGACAAGCATGCAAATTATGATCATGAAAGCTGCAATTGAGCACTTGGTCATATAAACTTGAAAATTTTGTCAAAAATGATTTTTTTTCTGTTCCAAGCTTTCAATCTTTCTTTTTAAATCAAAATTAGCTTTATCTAAAATGTTAATTCTTAGCTTGGAGTCATGAAAATCATTTATTAAATCTTTGTTTTCATTCTCTAAAATAAGTTTTGATTTCAATAATAATCATTTTCAACTTTTAATTTTGAAATCATTTTCTTGTGTTTAGAGTTCATTTCCTCAAACTCAATTACTAGATCATCAAATGCATCTTGTAACTCATCAAATTTATAAAAATTTAAATTTAGAGAGTTTAAGGTTACCTCTGACTCATCAAGAGCCATGAAGCAACTGTTGCTATTTTGGTCTTGGAGTCATCATCATCGAAAGAGTCACTATCACTCCAAGTTGCTACAAGTGCCTTTTTTTTCTTCTTTTTCAATAATGGGCAATCAGATTTGACATGGCCTAATTCATTGCAATTGTAGCATACCACCTTGTTAACCTTTTTAGATTGGGATGATTTACCTTTATCCATCTTGATGAACTTTTTTAATTTCTTGGCAAAAATGATCATCTCCATATCTTCATCATATTCATCATCATCATCCTTTTCCTCACTCATGGAAGCCTTCAATGTAACTCTAACTTTTCTTGGTTGCTTTTTTCCATGATTTATCTTCATTTCGTATGTGATGAGCGATCTGATAGTTTATCTAAGGCAAGGAGATTGAGGTCTTTTAACTTCTTAATTGCATTCACTTTAGTTTCCCATGACTTGGGAAGGTTATTCAACATTTTCTTGACCATTTCCTTGATGCTTTCCTTCGGTTTCATTTTGAACATCTCATAATTAAGAGTGAGCATGCTTATCTTGGACTCTTTGACTTGATTAGTCCCTTCATGTGTGATAGCCAACTTATCCCATATCTCCTTGGCATTATCACATAAAGACACCTTAATGTACTCATTAGGGCCTAATGCATAAAAGATTGTATGCATGGCCTTGGCATTGAGTTGAGCCATCTTAGTGTCTTTCTCATCCCATTCCTAGTCTTCTTTGGGAATTTTAAGATCTTCTACCATCTTTGTTGGAATGAGTGAGCCATTTATGATTATCTTCCAAACTTAATAATCATTTGCTTGGATGCATAATCTTTACGTTGAAGAGAGAAAGCCTTACGATTGAATGTCTTTCTTGGCCCATGCCGAAGATAGCACCACTAGCCATTTGCTTGGTCTTTTGTGGATCTTTACTTAAGGATTTTAAGCCTATAAAAATAAAACACAAGCTTTGATACCAATTGTTAGACCTTTTGTGGTTAATGAAATCAAGAAAGGGGTGAATTGATTTTTTAAAATTTTAGTAAATTAAGACTTTGATAAATAAAATTAAGAAATCTAAATGATAAAATTTAGAGTGCAAGCTAGTGAATATCAATAAAAAACAAAAGACAAGGGAAAGATAAGCAAACTCAAAGATTTAGAGAGGTTCAGCCTCAATTACCTACGTCTTTACCCTCGACCTCACTTGCCTCGAATTTTCATAATTCACTAACTTGAATTATCTACATTTCAAGGAGAAGGTATAACCTTTACACTCTCTATCTTTCAAGGCTAAGATAAAAACCTTTACCCCCTATCTTTTATGGCTAAGATAGAACCCTCTCTCACTACTTTTGAAAGCAAAGTAAAAATCTTCTCTACCTTTCAATGGCTAAGTAGTAAACTTTCTTTTTTACAAAGGTTTGAGTGTAAACAAATAAAACCTCTAAAGGTTAAGTGTTTACAAGAATTTTGGCTCAAAGGAAATATGTATCTAAAGATACAAAATAAAGAATACAAATATAGAAAGAATTAATCCTATACAAAGATAAACTACTTAGCAAAAATGGTGGAAAAAATGAAAGATATGACTATAAGCACAATCTCTTGGTTCTTCTTGTTGTTGAAGGTTTTGGAATGGCTTATTTCTAGCCTTGATCATGATTCTAGCTGTTGGGAACATTTGGTGAAGGAATATAATCGTTGGGGACTTCAAAATGTCATTTCCCATTGTTCCCCGTGCCTCTGTGCCGATACAATTAAGTAGGTATCAATACATTATGCTTAACGGTCCAAAATATGACCATGAAATAGTCTTGTATTGATGTAGAAGGATCTGTATCGATAAATGAATAGTCCTGTATCGATACAGAATACTCTATCTCGATACATGAATAGTGATTTCTAAATTTTAAGGTTATTTAGCTACTACCAAGTATTGTATCGATACATATGCATAGTGTATCGATACATTCACATGAAAATCAACTTTAAAAGGTTTTTCATGACTTTAAAACATGTAAAACTTATCTCAAAAATGTTTTATATAAAAATTATGTATTAAGAACATATTTTTGAGTTCTTGAAGGAGTTAAAACACTTTCTAGTATTCTCAAAGTGTTTACAAAATATTTTATAAAAAAGTACTAATCTTGGAAATAATTAAACACAAGCTAATTAAGCTTAAGTTTTAGTTATATCAAAAATAGGATTAATTGAAAGCTAGTATAGCTAGCATTCATGAATTTTAATCAATATTGAAATGCTAAGTGTATAAGCTATGAACAATTTCCTGATTCAGTTATTAATTTTGATTTTTCTCAACAAAAAATTGATTTCATCAAGAAAACATGTTTGTGCTGATATGTTGTGTATTTTATCATGTGAATATGTTTATTTTATATCATTGTCATGGATATTTCATAAAGTATGCTTATGTGTTGATTTTTCATGATTTCGTATATGTTGATGTTAATTTAAGCTTAGTAAAGATTAGGATATGTTTATATTGAAAAGTAAATTTTTTCTTGGTTAAGTTGAGCCTGGCCAAATATATTGGTAACCTTTGATAGGATTTTGTTTCTTATTTTCATGATATTTTGGATTATTTTGTAAAGTTTGAAAGCGATAAAGGTCTAAAAATAAATTTCTCAATTTTTTAATGCATTGGATTTCCAAGTTGGCCTAATCTTGCATGTATGATTTAGTGAAGTTTGCTATATTTTTTGTGCTATTTTATAATTATAAAAAATGTAGAGACTAAATTGTAAAAATTAAAAAACTTTTTTAGGCCATCCAAGCTTGGCTAAATTCATTGTGGACTTTAGAGGCATTTTTATGCATCTTAAACATGTTTAAACGCATATTATTGATTTTTTAACCATTTAAAGATCTTTTTACAATTTTAAAAAAGTTGATGGGCTTATTTGCAAAATTTGAAAAATATTGTTCCAAGGCCAAAGGCATTTGGCTGAATGTTCCTTGTGATTTTGGTATGATTTAATGTTGATTTTAAGGAGTTTGGTGTTTATTTGTGATATAGGGACAATTCTGTAAAGTCAAGAAAGTTTTGTTACCTTTTACATTTTAGGGTCAAAAAGGTCTTTGCTCACATCAAATTACCTATTTAAGGTATTTTGGTCATTTTAGAACATTTTTAGCATTTTTAACCATTCCAGGGTTAAATGCAATATTGAGAAATTTAAGAGTCTATTAGCAAAATTTTGCATTTTAGGTCATATTTTATATCCACATTACCCATTTAGGGTAAAATTATCATTTCATACCATTATCAAATCTTTTAAGGTTATCAAATACTTCAATATCAAAGGTTCACCCTAGGGGCATTTTATTAATTTGGCCTAAAATTGAGTCCTTTATGATCATCGGGTTACTTCATGTTGAAAGTGCAAAATAGGAATAGGATCATTTGTCTTATGAAGTTATTAAGTCTTTCAGGTTTATCGAAATATTTTCACTTTGAAGGTATACTTTAGGGATATTGTAGTCATAAGTTTTAAAACTGAGCCTTTAAGGTCACTAAGATACTTCTATGTCGAAGATGTACTTTAGGGGACATTTTGGTGTCTTTGACCAAACTCGAGTCTTTAGAGTCTAATTAGGGCCATTTTACTAAATTTACCCTAGAACTAAGTCCTATGTAGTCACTAGGATGTTTCTATGTTGAAAGTGTACAGTAGGAATAGGATCATTCATTTATAAAGTCATCGAGCCCTTTAGGTTATCAGGATACTTTTAAGTTGAAGGTAGACCTTAGGGAGATTTTAGTAATTTATTTAAAATCAAGTCCTTTGGTGCCATCGAGATACTTTCATGTCAAGGTGTACTTCAAAAGATATTTTGGTCTTTTCGACTAAGTCTGGGTCTTAAGATAAGTTTTCTTATTAGTTATGATAAAATCAGAAGTTTTAAAATTAAGCAATGTCTTTGAATTAAAATAGTACACAAAATTTTTCCTAGCATATGGAAGAGGTTTCACGGATTAGTTTTATAATGAGATATCCTTTTAAAAGCAAGAAAATGAAAAATTTTTCTTAATTTTGAAAAAATAAAGCCTGACGTATTCTTTCGACCCTTCAATAGGGTGCAAAAGATATTTTGATTTTTAAACTTTTCCTATTCCTCTAGCTCTCTGGTGGGGTACAAAAAAAATATAATGATAAAACATTTCATGTTCCTCTGGTCCTCTAATGGTGTGTGAAAGATATTTTGATTTCCAAAAACATTAAAAGCTTGATCTTCTCATACGAAATAATAAATTTGTTTCATAAAAATTTATTTTGATGTATAAGAATTATAATTAAATATTGGATATTGAAACCAAATAAAAATCAAAATTTAAGTTAACACGTAATTAATAAGGTATCAATTTTCAGGCATCATAAGAAGGATCAATCTTTACTCATGATTGTAACTGACTCCTGGACCTTTTCATGCGACCTCTGGTATTATCATAGACTTTTGTTTTCATGGGTTTTATAACCCCTGAGATATGAACTATAGGTGACCAATCTCACCTAGCCAAAAAGGATTAGTGGCAACTCCAAGAAAAATGGTTACTTCATAATAACTCAGTCCCTGACACAAAAAAATAATAATGATTTGGCCTCTCAAAATAAAAAATAATGATATATAGATATATATATATATATAGGAAGAATAGGTGCATCTACCTTTTAAGTTCGATTGGTCAAGATTCATATCCTAACCACACTGTGACAAAACCATAAAGTGCAAATGTCTTTTAAAAAAATAACTGACATAGATGGCAACTTGCAAATGTATAAGGCCAAACTAGTGGCAAAAGATTAAAATCAAGTTAAAGTCATCAAATAAGAAACCTTTTCATTATTTGCCATGATTAAAAAAACCATTTAGATTATTAGATATGGTAAATAGATTTAAAAACCGCATTTCTTAATGGAAATTTGGAAGGTACATCCAAGTCAAATCCCAATAAGGTATGTAGACTGAAAAAAGTCATTTATGGGCTGAAGTAAACTTCATGAAATTATAATATCAGATTCGATAAAGTAATTAAACAATTTGGCTTTAAAAAGAATCTCGATGATCCATGTGTTTATAAGAAGGTAAACAGGTAGGCTATTGTTTTCTCGGTGCTATATGTTGATAACATATTGCTTTTAACAACCGACATACAATGCCATAGTCTACTAAGGTTTAGTTATCTAGATAATTCTCCATAAAGGATTTGGGAGAAGCAACATTCATTCTAGGAATTTAGATCTATAGGATAGATCGAAGTGACTATTTGGCTTATACCAATCCACATACCTAGGCAAGATACTAAAAAAATTTAGCGTGAAAAACTCCAAGAGAGGAAACCTATTTATGGTACACTATTACACTACTTGAAAGAAGTGTGTCCTAAAAAATTGGATAAAGGGCCACAAATAGAAGGGTTAAATTCATTGTTTAGGATTATATTGATACGAGTTTCCAATCGATTGGGATGATTGTAAATTGCAAAATGGTTATGTAT
>JAQSVH010187204.1:0-11784 GCA_029448705.1 Adansonia digitata | reverse complement strand
GAAATGACGTCAAATTCTACAACACAGTATTCATTGCCAACTTTGTCACTAAATTTGCAATAGAGTCGTTTCGTTGCTAAATATTATGGCTAAGCTTCGTGTGTAATGGCACTAAAATTTGCAATGACGAATTCGTCACAAAATGTTTTCACTAATTTAGAGACGAATTTTGTGCATTTCAAAATTGGTTACTGAATTCTTAGTGAAAAATATTGTTGCTAATTTCATTGCTAATCTGCCACAGATAATTTAAATCACAAAATTAGCAACAAAATTAGTGACAATGTTTATTGCATTATATTGTTACAAGAGATTTGTTGCTAATTTTATGGCAAAGTGAAGACGATTAATTTGTTTGTCACTAATATTATCACAACTTTTATGTTAAATGGGCATTCGTCGCTAAATTTCATTGTTAAAGTTCACCAATAATTTTTCATTGCAACTATTGTCACAACTTTGTAATAGATGAGCATTCATCGCTAAATTCTATCTATAGTTTTTCATCGTTGATTTTGTCATTAATATTGTCAAAACTTTATTATTGATGAATATTTGTCACTAAATTCGTTGTTGAAGTCTAGTAGTAGTTTTTTGTCGCTAATTTTGTGGCGAAGGAATATGTACTAGAGAAAACTTTTATTATTATTGTTGTTGTTGTTATTGTTATTATTTTGAATATTTTTTATCATGTGTTAAATTTTTATTATTATCATTTCTTAAAAAAAAAAAATAATTGGAAGTTATAATTTTGAAAATTCTTAATAAATACTCCAATTATCATTATTTTTATTTACTATTTTTTATTATTTTTTAATATTTTTATTCATTTAAAAATAAATGCTTATTTACTAAGGTTCATGTGATTAGATCTATCTAAACCATTTTACTTCAAGGTTAATATATTAAACGAAAATTCAAGGTTACTATGTTCAACCGAAAATTGGTTGATCTGGCAGTTCAAAGATGTAGATGAAATTGCATTTTTTTATGCATCGAATATAATTGTTAAAAAATTGAGAACAAAAAACTAGATAAATCGGTGAAAACAGTTTTAACATAAATAACTCAAATCTAAACGAAATTCTAAGCCAAAAAAATAAGTAGCCAAAATCCCACACAAACCTATTTAACCCGAAAACCCCTAAAACTCAAGAAAAAATTAACTGCTGCTGTACCTGCCTCAACCCAAGAAAAAAAAAATTTAAACCAGCCCTGACCGCCACAAACTCCAGGTTCATCATCGGAGGGCTTTGAAGTGGGATTCCAAACTAGAAAGTGGGGGAAATAAGTTGAGGTCTTGTAGTGTGCAAAACTGCTTTGTAGGTAACTCTTTCAAATTTCTGACTGAAGTTAGCCTTAATTTTTTTAATTAAAGGATTCCTTTTTTGTTTCTCACGATGGCTGACAGTCAACGTTATCTGTCACAACTTTTAGGTTATGCCTGTCATCGCTTAATAGCTTTATTAATGGAGTAATTTTACTTTGACTAAAAGTTTTTTTGTTTTTTTGTCAGTCCTTCAGGAAAGCTAGTTCAAATTGAGCACGCCTTGACGACAGTCAGATCAGGTCAAACATCTTTGTGAATCCAAGCTATATTTTTTAGGGATTTTTAGAAGTTGTGAAATGGTTGCTGACGAGTTTGATTTTTATATGCTTGTAAATGGTTTTAAATTATAGTTGCTAATGGGATGGTAATTGCTACTGAGAAGAAATTGCCTTATCTCTTGGTTGATGAAACCTCTGTGAGTATATTAGTCATTACCTTTCACTCAGTCTTTCCATATGTATTTGAATTTCTAGATTTGCTTTAGACAACTTTATTTATTTAGTTATAATCTGATTTTTTTTTTTTTACGAAAAAAGAAAGTAATATATGTTAATTGAAGAATAAAAATGACTTGCAACTATGTTGCCTCCACAATGTTGGTGAGAGCTTGGGTATGGGGGTTACCAAAGATAGGGGAATAGTCGAATGCACCCATGTCTGAGCAGTACAAACTTGCAATGTCTGTACATGCTTTGTCACTTTTAATTTCTATTTTCAGAAAATATGTGAGGCTCTATGTTATCATATAAAAGTAAAATTGATAATTGATGATTTTTATTTTTTGCTCTTCTTGGTAGAGGAAGTTGGTGTTTTGAAGTAATTCAACTTTGTAACATTTGAATTGATTAAAAATTAGAAGTAGTCTATTTCTAATTCCAAGTTGATGAATAGTTATTATCACAAAATTTAGATGTTTGACGTCTGATTTCAGGCTTAGTAAATACAGTGTCTAACACCAAATATTGGAGTTGCTTACAGGTTTTCTTTCCTTTTATGCAATTATCTATATATCTCAGTTACTTAGTTCTTTTCATTAGGGATATATTGAATCTGATTAGCATGTAGTCGTGTATTGCATCAAATGGCTTGAAAATATACCAACATTTAGAGTAGTGACAAAGGAATGCTTGGAGATTTAGTCTTGTAAGCCACTCGGAAGAGTGGAGGTTGAGCTCTGAACCGGAAGAGGCGCCACCCAATACCTGAGGTCAGTAACTTTTTTGATAGATTTGTCGCCATTGATAACAAAAAACATGGGAAGAGAGAAGATAAAATCTGAGGTCGGTAACCTTTTTAATAGATTTGTTGTAGTATAACTTTCTTCGGTAACTTTTTAAAATTTTTGTTGCTATAGTTTCTTGTGGTGTAATTACCTTTTTTTTTTCTATTTATCAAGGAATTGACAAATAATAAACTAAAAAAATGAGTAATTCATTTATGGATTATTATTTTTTAAGTATCGAGCAATTCTAATGTGATGAGAGTTGTATTCTCTTTCATTTTCCTTTTTTTTAATTTATGAAATATTAATTCTTAGGAGCTGTGTTAATATAATAATATATGTTTATATTTTTCATTGTCTTTTAATGATAAACGATATATATATATATAATAATAAATATAAAAGATTAAATTTGTTGGGAAAAATTTGAAACACGAGTAATTACTTCAATTGGTTATATTCTTATATATATGGCAGAACGCAATGGAATGCAATTAGGTGATAGGATAGCTGTTCCAACTTTGTTTTTTTTCTTATGTTACTACTTGATTTGTGTTTGGAGAAATTAAAGATGTTAATACACATGGATCAAGCTGTTCCAAGTTCCAACAGCTATAAATTGATATTCTTGTATATATGGCAGGATGTTTTGCCAAGGGCTTGAGTAAGTATCAGTTTTAGTTCAGAAATGTAGGAAGCAGTCAGAACAATAACATAGGTTGAGCAATATCATTGCTAAACGATGGATTATTAATAATGAAAATTTAATAATTTTTTTCTTATGAAACGTTTAATACCTTTATTAAAAATGAAATAAAGATGAGAGAAATCTAACCTGCTGCTCCTTTTGACTTGAAGAAGACGCCATGTCATTTCATGTACATTCATCAATTGGATTTATGAACACGTCATGTAATCTTTGCTTGATTTTACCTCTTTCTATGATAGTATGGAATAATAGTGATCTCATTAAAAGGAATATAATTTTTCATTTGCAATCAAGATTAGAAATATCTAGGATCAATTGGAGGTAAAAATTAGTGTTTTGGAGTGCAATTAGGAGAAATTTGAACAAGACATTGGTGAGATGAAAAAGTAGCTCATCAGGCCATTTTCATCAATTTTATATTGTTTCATTAAATTTGACATGGAGCTTCATGTTTGCCTTTTCAAACAATTAATCTTATATTATGTGTTTTAGTTGATTAAATTTAATATTTGTAGATTCACGGATGCTACACATGTTGTGAGGCAAATTAATAAACTAGTCGATAACAATTGGGGGCACTGGATCGGTTACACAGCATTCCGAAAGCAGTTAAGGATTTATGGTGGAATGAGTTAAGGGTTTGTGGTGGAAATAGAAGGCAGACAACAATATAAATCATTCAAGTCACAGAAAGATGAAGAAATCAGAGAGGTCAATGAGCGATATAAATCTCTTTAGTTTTGAATAGAATTCATCTTGTTACACTTTAATCTCAATCACAGTCAGGTTCCTCTTTTCCCATCTCCTACTAATCAATCAAGTGATGGGCACAATTATAAGTGGCACAATGATGATGAGATTATTATGAGATGATATAATTAATCGTTTTATTGATTAAACAACATATTTGAAGGCTTTCATGTGGGCTTTTCATTAATAATGGATGTTTTATTGAGTATTTTGGATGTTTTAAATGAATGTGTTTTGTTTTTCAATATTATTATAATATTTTAATATATTAGGTGCTTAATCAATATTAAATATAAATTCTACAAGTTAATTTTCTTTTCAATTAGATTTTAAAATTGAAAAAAATAAAAGAAATGATTTCATTATGCGTTTGCAAATTAATAAAAATTCGTAGCTAAGTTTGTCCATGAACAATGGTCGTCGCAAAATTCATTGCCAAAGACATATTATAAATACATATTCATCAATTAATAAAAATTCATGGCTAAGTTCCTCCTTGAGCAATGGTCATTGCTAAATTTTCATTTTAAAATTCGTAGCTAATGTCATTACTAATTACTGACGAATATTTTCATCACTAAATAACAAATAATTTTTGCGATGAAAAATTCGTTGCTAATTTGTGACGAATACTAATTATTGTTACTGAAAATATTTAATTATATTGGACATAATAAAATAAATTAATAGCATTAGTTATGAAGAATTAGAGAGAAAGACAAAATGAAATCAGGATGATAATAACTTGTACCCAAATGTGCTAAGTTTTTATGGACTTGTTGATGCAAGGATCGTTGGATTGTGTAAATCGAGTGGCAAGTTGCTACTGCATATGTCGTAGATTAAGTGGATAAGTTACTACTATGCAAATCGTATATCGAATGGGCAAGATACTATTGTGTTAGCCGAGTAACTCAGAGTTACTTGTTTATGTACTTAAATAAAATTTCAGGTATGAGCCTATAGCTTGTCGTTTTCCATATACGGTGTCATTGTTGATGGAAGAATTGTCAGACTGCACCCACTATGAAGTATTGCTCACTTTGGAATAATGCTCAAATTATCCTCACAATTTTGTCTTTTAAGAAAACACGCCTCTGCAACATAAGGAGCATCTCTCTTATTGCGTCAACAGGACTCAACACTTTTTAAATCAAAATTGATATTGAAGATCTAAAAAAAAAGGACGAATGCAAGGAAATTTGTTATGAAAATTTCAGTTTATGAAAAGGTAAAATATAAAGTTTGGACGAAAGAATTATATAAATAATTGGAAGCAAAAGTTTGATGAGCATGCTTGCTTTTATCACTTACTAGCATGGGGAACAAAACTCGGATTCTTTATATAAAAAATTACTTTGAAATATTAATTATCACTGTTATCCTAATTATTTTTCAAATATAAAAAAATTAATTATTTTCTAAATTTGTTCAATTTGAAATGCTTACTTTACACATTTACAAAAAAAAATTATCCCACTCTTTTCTAATTTACCCTTTCAGTTTTTCCTAATAAATCTAATTTTACTTTAAGTTGCAACTTTATTTCAATTACCATTGTGGCTTAAAATTCTGTTTTTAACGATAGTCTATTCAATGAGGTAAGTTTTCTCTATAAAGCTCTTTCTTCGTCCTCTATTGTTGATTACTTAAAGAAACTACTTCTAGCCAATCTCTCTTAACAAAATTCTTGTACTGCACAAATAGCATACCTTCTCTAAAGTAGACAATTGCTTTGTTTGGAATGAACTTCACTACAAAGCCTTTTAGCCACAAAAATTAGTAACCCAAAATGTTCATCACTAATTACGGATGAAAATAGCAACAAAAGACATTCGTCAAACTTTCGTCGCAAAATTTGTTGGAAAATAAAGAAGGCACATTTGTGACAAGTAATTCGTCACAAAAGTCATCACTGATATTCGCACGAAATGGCATCAAATTTTATGACACAGTATTCATTGCCAACTTTGTCACTAAATTTGCAATGGAGTTGCTTCGTTGCTAAATACCCTGGCTAAGCTTCGCGTGTAATGGCACTAAATTTTGCTATATCCCTAATTTAGAGACAAATTTTGTTTATTGCAAAATTGGTTGTTGAATTCTTAGTGAAAATGTTGTCGTTAATTTCATTGCTAATCTGCTACAAATAATATTCATGGCAAAATTAGCGATGAAATTGGTGACAATGTTTATTGAATTATATTCTTGCAGCAAATTTGTTGCTAACTGTGGCAAAGTGAAAATGATTAATTTATTTGTCACCAATATTGTCACAACTTTATGATAAGTGAGCATTCGTCGCTAAATTTCATCATTAAAGTGCATCAAAAATTTTTTGTTGTTATTATTATCACAACTTTATAATAGATGAGCATTCATCGCTAAATTCTACCTATAGTTTTTCATCATTAACATTGCTAGAACTTTATTATTGATGAACATTTGTCACAAAATTCATTACTAAAGTCTAGTTTTTAATCACTAATTTTGTGGCAAAGGAATATGCCCTTGAGTAAACTTTTATTATCATTATTATTATTTTGAATAACTTTTTTTTATCACCCGTTAAACTTTTATAATTATAATTTAAAAAAAAATTGATGGGAATTTTTTAATTTGAAATTTTCTTAATAAATACTCTAATTATCAATATTTTTATTTATTATTTTCATTTGCTATTTTTTAATAATCTTATTCATGTAAAAATAAATGTTTATTTACAAAGGTTAATGTGATTATGTCTATCTAAACCATTTTACTTCAACGTTAATATATTAAAAGAAAATTCAAGATTAATATGTTCAACCGAAAATTGGCTAATCCGGCAGTTCAAAGATATAGATGGAATTACATTTTTTATGAATTGAATATAACTGTTAAAATTTGAGAAAAAAATTTAAAAAAATCAGTAAAACCAATTTTAATATAAATAATTAAAATTTCAACTAGGCCCAAAAAATAGGTAGCTTAAAATCTCATACAAACCTATTTAACCCAAAAACCCGTAAAACTTGAGGAAAAAATAAGTGCTGCTACTAGTTGCTGTATACGCCTCAACCCAAGAAAAAAAATGCAAAGTAGCGTCGACTGCCACAAGCTCCAGGTTCACCGTCGAAGGGTTTTGAAATGTGATTCCAAACTAGAAAGTGAGGGGAAATAAGTCGAGGTCTTGCAGTGTGCAAAACTGCTTTATAGGTAACTCATTCAAATCTCTCAATGATTTTAGCCTTAATTTTTTTTTAATTAAAGGACTTTATTTGTTCCTCATGATGGGTTACAGTCAAGGCTCATTTTCTCTCACAACATTTAGGTAGTGCCTTTCATCGCTTAATAACTTGATTAATGGACTAATTTTTCTTCGACTTAAAGTTTTTTTTTTTATCAGTCCTTTAGGAAAGCTAGTTCAGATTGAGCACGTCTTAAGGACAGTCAAATCAGGTTAAACACTTTCGTGAATCAAAGCTATATTTTTTAGGGATTTTTAGAAGTTGTGAAATAGTTGCTGACGGGTTTGATTTTTACATGCTTGTAAATGGTTTTACATTACAACTACTAACGGGATAGCAATTGCTACTGAGAAGAAATTGCCTTCAATCTTGATTGATGAAACCTCAGTGAGTATGTTATCCATTACCTTTCACTCACTCTTTCCATATGTATTTGAATTTCTGGATTTGCTGGAGACAACTTTATTTATTCAGTTGTAATCTATTTTTATTTTAGAAAAAAAAAGGTAATATATGTTAATTGAAGAATGGAAATGACTTGCAACTATATTGCCTCTACAATGTTGGTGAGAGCTTAGGTATTGGGGTTACCAAAGATGACGGAATAGTCGAATGCACCCATGTCATACAAACTTGCAAATGTCTGTATTTGCTTTGTCACTTTTAATTTCTGTTTTGAGAAAATATGTGAGGCTCTATGCTATCATATAAAAGCAAAACCGATAATTGATAATGCTTTTTTTTGCTTTTCCTGGTAGAGAAAGTTGGTGTTTTGAAGTAGTTCAACTTTATAACATTTGAATTGATTAAAAATTAGAAGTAGTCTATTTCTAATTCGAAGTCGATGAATAGTTATTAATCATCACAAAATTTAGATGTTTGATGTCTGATTTCAGGTTCAGAAAATACAATGTCTAACACCAAATATTGTATTTGTTTACAGGTTTGGAGTTGTTTACAGGTTTTCTTTCCTTTTATGCGATTATCTAGAAATCTCAGTTATTTAGTTCTTTTTATTGGGGATATATTGAATCTGATTAGCATGTAGTCGTATATTACATCAAATGGCTTCAAAATATACCAACATTTAGAGTAGTGTCAAAGGAATCCTTGGAGATTTGGTCTTGTAAGCCACTCCGAAGAGTGGAGGTTGAGTTCTGAACCGGAAGAGGCACCACTAAGTATCTGGTCGCCATTGATAACAAAAAACATGGAAAGAGAGAAGATAGAATCTCAGGTCGATAACTTTTTTAATAGATTTGTTGTATTACAACTTTCTTCGGTAACTTTTTAAAATTTTTGTTGCTATAGTTTCTCATGGTGTAATTACCTTTTTTTTCTGTTTATCAAGGAATTGACAAATAATAAACTAAAAAAATGAGTAATTCATTTATGGATTATTATTTTTTTCAATACCAAGTAATTCTAATGTGATGAGAGTTGTATTCTTTTTCTTTTTCCTTTTTTTTTAATTTATGAAATATTAATTCTTAGAAGCTGTGTTAATATAATAATATATGTTTATATTTTTCATTGTCTTTTAATGATAAACGATATATATATATATATATAATAAATGTAAAAGATTAAATTTGTTGGGAAAAATTTAAAACACTAGTAATTACTTCAATTGGTTATTTTCTTATATATATGGCAGAACGCAATGGAATGCAATTAGGTGATAGGATTTCTGTTCCGACTTACTTTAATATTTTTATGTTACTACTTGATTTGTGTTTGGAGAAATTAAAGATGTTAATACACATGGCTCAAGGTGTTCCAAGTTCCAATAGTTATAAATTGATATTCTTGTATATATGGCAGGATGCTTTGCCAATGGCTTGAGTAAGTATCAGTTTTAGTTCGGAAATGTAGGAAGCACTCAGAACAATATCATAGGTTGAACAATATTGTTGCTAAATGATGGATTATTAATAATGAAAATTTACTAATTTTTTATTATGAAACGTTTAATACCTTTATTAAAAATGAAATAAAGACGAGAGAAATCTAACCTACTGCTCCTTTTGACTTGAAGAAGACGCCATGTCATTTCATACTTTACATTCATCAATTGGATTTATGAACATGTCATGTAATCTTTGCTTGATTTTACCTCTTTCTATGATAGTATGCAATAATATTGATTTCATTAAAAGGAATATAATTTTTTCATTTGCAATCAAAGATTAGAAATATATAAGATCAATTGGAGGTAAAAATTAGTGTTTTAGAGTGCAATTAGGAGAAATTTGAACAAGACATTGGTGAGATGAAAAAAATAGCTCGTCAAGCCATTTTCATCAATTTTATATTGTTTCATTAAATTTGACATGCAGCTTTATGTTTGCCTTTTCACACATTTAATCTTATATTATGTATTTTAGTTGATTGAATTTAATATTTGTAGATTCACAAATGCTACATATGTTGCAAACTAATAAAATAGTCAATAACAATTGGGGGGCACTGAATTGGTTATACCAGCATTCCAAAAGCAGTTAAGGATTTATGTTGGAATGAGTTAAGGGTTTGTGGTGGAAACAAAAGCCAGACAATAATATAAATCAGTCCAGTCACAGAAACATAAAGAAATCAGAGAGGTCAATGAGCGATATAAATCTCTTGAGTCTTGAATAAAATTCATCTTGCAACACTTTAACCTCAATCACAATCAAGTTCCTCTTTTCCCATCTCCTACTAATCAATCAAGTGATGGGCACAATTATAAGCGGCACAATGATAGTGAGATTATTATGAGATGATATAATTAATCGTTTTATTGATTAAACAACATATTTGAAGGCTTTTATGTGGGCTTTCCATTAATAATGGATATTTTATTGAGTATTTTGGATGTTTTAAATGAATGTATTTTGTTTTTTGATATTATTATAATATTTTAATATATTAAGTGCTTAATCAATATTAAATATAAATTTTACATGTTAATTTTCTTTTCAATTAGATTTTAAAATTGAAAAAAAAAATAAAAGAAATGATTTCATTATGCATTTACAAATTAATAAAAATTCGTTGCTGAGTTTGTCCATAAATAGTGGTCGTCGCAAATTCATTGCCAAAGACATATGATAAATACATATTCATCAATTAATAAAATTTTAGGGCTAAGTTCGTCCTTGAGCAATGGTCATCGCAAAATCTTCATTTTAAAATCCATCGCTAATGTCATTACTAATTAGTGACAAATATTTTCATCACTAAATAACAAAAATATTTGCATGAATAAATTCGTTACTAATTTGTGACGAATACTAATTAGCGATGAAATTTGCAGAGAAAATTTTGTCGCTAATTTGCCATGAATTTTTTCTACGAAATATATTTGTGACAAATTAGTTGCAAATTTTGTAGCAAAAGTTGTTGTCTTTTAGAGATGAAAATCATATTTCTTTTCATGACTAAATTTTGTGACGTTGATTTGGCGACAAAAATTTTTTCATCAACAAATTTCGTTGCAACTTGTTTTAGCCACAAATTTTGTTAGCATTTTTGTGGCAAATGCTGTGGCTAAACCCCCACCCCCCCTTTTTGTAGTGTTTGTTCTTAATTATTTATTGATTTCATTTATTTTATTTTTATCAATATTTATATTTTATAAGCATTCTTTTTTTTTAAAACATTGCATTCCTATTATGTTAATGAATTTAAATTTAAGGCCTATTTTATTTTTTAAATTAAATTAATTTGATGTTCTTATTATTATTATTATTATTATTATTATTATTTTGGGATTATTAGAAGATGAACATTCGTTCTACTAATTTGAAACAACTTCTTCTCCGTATTATGAGAAAGCATGGATTAGGAGCCATTATGAAACACCTAGCAATGCTAATGAATAAATATTTTTGCGATTATTGAAATGATAAAAAAATTTAGATTTTTAATACTTATTTTAAATTATGTTAGTCATAAATTAATCAATAAAGTTATTTGCTTACGTTTGTGTGTCTTTTTTTTTTTTTTTACATTTATAATTGAAAAATGAAATCAATATGTTGACTGAGCAATAAGAGGAAACCAAGTATTGTTTTTGGCTAGGGACAAAAGGATATAATACAAAATTTAAATAAATATGCAATTGACATATATCAATATAGATAACTTTTGGAACTTTTTCCCTCATGTCATTAAAGTAAAAGCTATCTCTAAGTGATTTTGAGAAGTCCAAACTATGCACCAATCAAATACGAGACAAATTTCTATATAATCAAAGGTGAAAAAAATAGAAAAGAATGGCACAATAATTAGCATTTTTTTTTTCAAAACATGTTTAAATTATGAACATTAGATTTCATGTCTAAATATCTAAATTATGAAATAAAAAACTCATTTATTTTAAATGTATAAATCAACAGTAATTAATAATATTTAATAAAAAGTCATTTATCTCTTTTGTTTTAGCCTTAAATATAAAAGAATTTTAAAAAAATTAGAGAATAATAAATTTTTATATTAAACATTTACCCGTAACAATTAATTAATGAATTTCATCTTACTAATTAAAATTAAATATAAA
>JAQSVH010187164.1:0-18392 GCA_029448705.1 Adansonia digitata | reverse complement strand
GAAATATGCATATTATGTCTTTTCATAAGTTTTCTTTTTGATTATTAGTTTCATTGTTATTTAGCCTAAAACTTAGAATTGAAGACATTTTTTAACTGTGACAAATTTTTTTCACAACTTGTGAGATGAGCCCATGCCTCTACTAAGGGTTAAAAGCTTTTTTAAAAAATGTTGAAGATATTTCTTTTCTTTTTAGCAAATGTGAGCTAGTGCCTGAACCTGTAGTCAAAGGCATATTTAGAAAATGTTGAAGACAAAACACACTTGCCCCCATTCTTAGAATTGAAAATGTTATAGTAGTCATTTTTTCTCTCAATAAATGAAAAACTCGAGAAAGTGTTCAAACCTGACAAATCAAATTGAGCAATCATCAGTACCATCTAAGGCCTGAAGAAGATGGGAAATATGTGGTTTCTAAAATCAATAGCCAAAACTGATTGATAAGAGTGATGATATCCTAATGGATGAAAAATTAGATCTTTGAAGTTTTTCAAGAAATCATCTAAAAGAACTTGTTTTTCTTTTTAGGATGTTCTTTAACCATGTATTTTAATTGTTCAATAATATTATCTATCCACCCTAACCTTGCTTAGAGTTTCCAGAAGATTTGAAATATTTGCCAAGGTTCTTGCAATGTTTTGACCTTATTCCAAAGTAATGGAAAGAAATCACTTTGTTATTCTTTTCATTATTTTCCATTTCCTTAAACTATTAATCATCATTTAACAAAAATGTTATCATGATTAAAAGACAATCTATCAAAAGGTATGGATGAAAATATGTATTTATTTCAACACGACAAGAAGATACAATATTGGAAGAAAATACAATAATGGTTTTTCAAACAGAAATAATAGTCAAGGTGAGGTGCAAAGGAAATTTGGATATTACTTAGATAGAATCTCTTAATTAGTTCTTCAAAAATTTCTTTTGAACGGGATGTTTGCTCTTGCAAAAGTCTATCTCTAGAGAATGCTTCTAGCCACACCATGTCTTTCTTTTCTAACCTTAACTTTTTAACCCAATATGCTTTGTTTTTTTACCAAATACTCGAGTCATCTTTTTCGGGTTTTCAACTGAAAGCTTTCCCCTTTTCTCACCTTAGATTGAATGCCTTTTTTGGGTTTTCATCTGATTTTTTTCTTTTTTTTGTTTTTTTTGCTTTAATTACACTGGCTTTTAAGCATAACACTTCTTTACATTATCAGAATTGATAGGGTTTGGTAAACTATCCCTATCCATTTCGACCAAAATTAATGCTCCTCTAAAAAATGCTTTTTAAACCATGTAAAGCCCTTCCCAATTTGGCACCCACTTGCACTGTGGATTCTCTTGGACAAAAAAATTCTTTAACACCAATTCCCCTTCATGGAATTGCCTTAGATGAATTTTCTTTTCACGGGTTCTCATCATTCTTTTCTAGTAGATTCTTCAAAACTAGATTGCTTTCAACCTTTTCTTTTCAATGAAATTCAATTGTTCATAATAATCCCAGATCCACTCGGCTTTCTCTAACTTGGCCTCTATTAGTACTCGAAGTAAAGGGATTTCGACTTTAATTGGTAGAACAACTTCTGTACCATAGACCAATAAATAAGGCATTACTCCAATTGAAGTTTGAACTAAAGTTTGGTAAGCGAGGAGGGTGAAGAGGAGCTTTTCATGCCAATCTTTGTAAGTTTTCACCATTTTCCCTATAATCTTCTTGATATTCTTATTGGCTATCTCTATGCCTTTTTTCATCTTTGGACGATATGTTGCTAAACTGTGATGTGAAATTTTGAGTTGAGTACATACCTCTATCATCAATTTATTATTCAAATTAGAGGCGTCATTCACTATAATTCTTTTAGGGATCCAAATAGACAAATGATGTTGGTTTACATGAATTTTATCACTATTTACATTGTCACATTTGTATAGAAGGCTACTTTAAACCGTTTGGTGAATTAATCTATAGCCACCAAGATAAAGCGATGATGGTCTGAAGCTACAGGTGTAATCAGTCCAATAACATCCACGCCAATATGGAGAAGGGCCATGACATAGTTATGATGCGCAATGGCGAAGGTGGTACATGAATCTTGTCAGCATAAACTTGGCATTTATGACATTTTTAGACATGTTTGATACAATCACCATCATGGTCATCCAAAAATAGCCTAGTCTCATGATTTGCCTTACCATTTTATGCCCATTATCATGGATTCCATAAACACCTTTATGTATCTCTTTTGCACCTCAACAGTATCAACGTATCTTATGAACGTTTGTTCATGACTTTTTTTATAAAAAATCTCACTATCCAAAATAAAGCTCATTACTAGCCTCCTTAAAGTTCTTTTATCATTTTCAGATACACTATCTGAATATATGTGATATTTAAGATATCTCTTGATATCATAATACCATGGGCAGTCATCGACTTTTACTTTAACATTATGACAATGAATAGGGGATTCGTATATACTCATGTGAACCGGATCACTTCTGGCCCTTTATTTACTTTGAATATTGTGGTGAAGGTGGCTAAAGCATCTGCCATTTGATTATCATCCCAGAGTAAATGCATAAATGCCACCTTTTTGAACTCTTTTAAAAGTTCTAAAAGAAATTTTTTGTACTACAATAGCCTTAAATCTTGAGTTTCCTATTTTTTGCATAGTTAATAAATTACTAAGATTGAGTTTCCATAAACTTTTAATAATTGAACTTTTCTTTCTAAAGCTGTTCAGAATCCTATGACACATGCTTCATATTTCACCACATTCTTTGTGCAATTAAAGTCCAGTTTGGCAGTGAAAGGATAGTAATTTCCTTTTAAGGATATCAAGATTGCCCTAATTCCTTAACCAAGAACGTTTAAAGCCCCATTAAATACATCTCCCACACTGACTTTTTAGGCTATTTTTTTCGTCGTCCATTAAGATATTCATCAATTTTTCATCAGGAAAGTCAAAATCTAAAGGCTGGTAATCATCAAGTGCCCTACTTGCTAGAAATTCAGCAACAACATTTCTTTTTATGGCTTTTTGACTCACATAAACTATATCATATTTTGATAACAAGACCTGCCATCTAGCTATCCGTCCTGATAATGCTGGTGCCTCAAAAAGGTGCTTGATCAAATACACTCTGGTGATCAACCATATAGTCTGATATAGCATGTAGTGTCAATGCCTTTTTATAGTCCAGACCAGGGCACAACGTATCTTTTCTATTTGGGAATAATTTACCTTATATTCCAAAAACTTTTTACTGAGGTAATAGATAGCCCTTTCTTTCTTTCCAGTTTCATTGTGTTGCCTTAACATGCATCTCATTAACCTCTCAAACGCTATGAAGTATAATATGATGGGTGGAATTGGTGGTACAAGAACTGACAGATTTGATAAATAATGTTTTATTTTTTCAAATTCCATTTGGCAATATTCATCCCATTTAGCCGAATCATGTTTCTAAAAGAGCCAAAAAATTAGATCATATTTTTCGTAAGCTAAGAAATAGAACGGGCAATGTAATTTAATCTTCCAAAGGAACTTCTTACTTTTTACTTTTTTTTATGTGTGTGGAGGTGGCGATTCTTGAATGGTTTTGATCTTTTTCAAAGTCAACCTTAATTCTCTTTTCACTTAAATAAAGCCCAATAAATTTCCTAATGTAGTACCAAAAGTACATTTAGCTGGATTCAGTTTCAATTAGACTTTTTAGCCTTTTAAACAATTTTTGTACATCTGTAACTAGCCACTCCTCATAAAGTGGTTTGGTAATCATATCAACCACATATACTTTAATTTCTTTATGCATTACATCATGGTATAGAGTAACCATTGCTCTCTAATAAGTTATCCTAGCATTTTTCAATCTAAATGGCATCACCTTATAACAAAAAGTTCTCTACACTGTAACAAATATGGTTTTTTCCTTGTCTTCTAATGCCATTTTGATTTGGTTATACCTAAGGAATTTATCCATGAAAGAAAATAGACTGTTCTTTGCTGTGTTATCAACAGAGTATCGATATAGAGAAGAAATTTTTTTTTCATACTTACACAATGTAAATCCCAGTAATCTACATACATTCTAACTCTCTTATCTTTTTTAAGAACCAAGATAATATTCACAACCCACTCTAGGTATTTTGCCACCCCGAGAAATCTGGTTTCAAATTGTTTATTTACCTCTTTTTTAATTTTTAGAAGCATTTTTGGTTTCGTTTTCCTTAACTTTTGTTGAACTGGCTTGCAATATGGTTCTAAAGGTAATTTATATACCACAATCCTTGTACTTAGGCCTAGCATATCTTGATAGGACCATGCAAATACATCTCAAAACTCTTGAAGCAAATTTATCAATTCAGTAGCAGGCATGGGAGAGTCCTTACTCTGACTTCTTTTCTATCATCCTCATTATCTTTTAAATTTATCACCTCCGTAAGCTCCTCAAAGGGCATTATTTGTCCATCTTCTAGTTCAATCATTTTTAGCAAATTGGTAGGTAAAGTATGATCTTCCACATCTTATTTGAAATTGACTCTGTTTAAACAAACAACCCGTTCATATTTGATCTCTAAATCCCGTTAAAATCATCCATATTTCTTTGATTAGGAATTTGTAATTGTAAA
The DNA here is from genome assembly GCA_029448705.1 of Adansonia digitata. Lineage (NCBI taxonomy): Eukaryota > Viridiplantae > Streptophyta > Magnoliopsida > Malvales > Malvaceae > Adansonia > Adansonia digitata. The sequence goes on along the minus strand of JAQSVH010187164.1, from coordinate 13,768 downwards.
AGGAAGGAAATGATGGGCAAATAAATATATGGCATTATTTTTGTATACATATGTTAAAAAAAAGAGAATATTGATATGAAAGAAATTAAAGATAAACAAAAGGTTTTATGTATTTTATTTTTAAAAATAATAATTTAACACTTTAAGTTCTTTTACAAATATAATCTTTAGATATCAAATTGAGTTCCTGGAATTACTCTAGAAATTGCCTAAACAGTATAGTTTTCTCGATAATATTCAAATTCTTCCAGATATATTTAGGAGGACATAAGTGGATTGCACAATCATCATTCAATTCCTTATTGTTTTCTCCAACAGTGGTCACTTGAAACTTCTTAAAAACCTCATTGATTATTATCTAAACATCTCTATTTTCTTTCCCTTGGGTTTCTAAATTAATGACCCCTTCACTATAGAAAATTTCCTTTAGGGAAGGGTAGAAAACTATCTTTTGACTGAATTCCTCAGTCATGACCTGAGTTTGCTTTTTTTCTCAATTTTATTCCTTATCTTCTTTTTCTTACTCATTCTGACTAAAAACCTAGCCTATATTTGTTTTTTTGCTAGCTATATTAATGGATTAGTTCATGCCATATAAATATCTTTTAAGCCCATTTCTAGCTTGGGTTTTTTTCCTGATTGTAAGCTGGAGGTCTATATGAATGCTCTTTGAAAGCATAGGTTTTGAGATTATAGACCCTTTTGCCATAGAAGCAGTGCTAACAATCTCAAAAGTTTGAAACAAATGTTCTTAAGCTTTGGGATTTGTGTCAATATATGGGGCCTCAGTAGAAGTCATGGCTATAATGTCTTCTTTTCTATATATGCTGGCTAGTTTTTCATCAATTATAAATTTGAATTTTTAATGAAGAGATGATGGTGTAGCAGTAGCAATGAAACTCTACTTTGAATAGGCATAAACTGATATTTAAAGTAATTGAAATGGTCTATTTAATTTCTTTTTTTATTTCATCAAATGCCTTAACAATCATTTGGCTGTGTTTAATCTAGCTGGCGTTGACTGGTAAGTGAGAAAGAGTGATTAATGCATTACATTGAGAACTGATCCATTATAAGTAAGGACTTTAGGCAATATGGTGTCATTGCAGTTTGTTGTTATGTGAAAGGCTTTTGCAAAAGTAGTCCCTCATGGAGATATGTCATCATTGCTGAATAAAATAAAGTTATCAGCAACAATATTATTTACCAGTCAATCAAGTTTTTTTTTGTAGATATATCTTAATGAATGTATACTAGGTTAAGCATTTTTAATAAGGCACTTTGATGCAACTTTGAGGTAAGTAGTTGAGCTAATAGAGAGATTTTCATAGGTTGTTGTTTCAATTACTTTACAATGATATACTCACTATGCCTTACGAACTTGAGAAATTAGGTTGTTTTTTTTTCTCTTCATCGATTCTTGAACTTCTATCAGAACATCTTTAGTGATTATGGCTTTTTTGGATGTTTACCCATTTGATTTTGCTTTGGCACCATTTTTAACAGTGTTTTGGCCATAATGTTGCTTATTTTATGTTATATGGCTAAAGCCAATTATATCAATGGCGGCTAGTTAACTTGGAATAGCTTCTGGGGTTATTACTTAACCATCATACTTTCATGGCACTTGTTTATTTCCTTGTATAAAAAAGGCATTGGTGCTTTGATGATAAGTTTAAGAGCACTCTCGATTTTAGGAAGTAAAGTCTTTGATTGATTATAGTAAATAATGAGAGGGTGATTGACACCGTGGGGTGACTGTGATGCTCCTTTATTGGTCATATTGATTAACCTTTCTTTTTCCTGATTAGTTTTTTCATAAAATTTGATTTTGCAACTACCTATCATCTTTTGGATCATGGTTGAATACTTTTAACTTTCTTGCAAAGTGTGTCCTAAAGTCATATGAAACTTTAAAAAAATATCTATAAGATTAAATTGCCCTCAGATGCTTTTATGATTCTGACCAAGGATTTTGCCTTTAATCGGGATTATCCAAACTTTTTCATTGGAGTTTTGACTTCTTAAACATACATCTTTCTTGATCATTCTTTTTTAGCAATTAAAGCATACTTCTAAGCTCGGGATGATCAGGCCAATGGTTTACTATAAAATTTGGTCCTAGAGCATTATCAAATTCAAAAGCACCCACTTTAAGAAGACTTTAGATTTTTTTTTTAAAATCTAAACAAATCTCGATTGAGTGACCAACCACCACATGATACTCATAGTAGACATTCAGATTATATTATTTGGGAAAATTGTCCTCATATGGTTCAGAGAAAATGAAAGCTATTATTTAAGCTTTTAGAAGTTTGTTAAATATTTCCTTATAAGAATAAAGAAGAGGTTTCATAATAAGGTCTAAGCTAATTAGTTCTTTGGATTGGCTAGTTGCTATTGGGCCTAGTTTGATTTTAGAGAGGCAGATTTGGGATGGTGATCTATAGGGTTAATAGAGTATAAGTTCAAGGTGTATTAAAAGATTAAGTATTTTGAAACCGTCAACCTTGGCTTTGGTAATATGGGAAAGGTCCTCAGTGGTAAGGTTGTCCAGCAAAATTAACGGATAGAGTCTCTTCTTTCTTTTTGCCAAGTTCTGTTTTCTTTCACTTGGAAGATTCTCCAATTGTGATTTTTTTCACCCTTTACAATAGTCTCAATAATGTCCCCTAATATGACGAGATTGGTGAAATTCTTGGTTGCATTCCATACTAGCTTATCATAATAGAGAGAGCGAAACAGCATTGTAGTTTCTTGTTCTATCAATGGACCTTGAACTCAAAAGGCCATATATTTCCACCTTTGTGTGTATTTTTTAAAAGACTATAGATTTCTATAAAGTTAGCCTATCTGGTACCCATTAGGCCATGTGCTTATATTTATCCTGATAAATTTTTCTAAAAGTAGTGAACTAGAAGCTTATCATTTTGAGCATATTTGGCCATCTTTTAAATGAACATCTTAGTATGTGCCTATGAGGATTTGGCATCCTTATACTTATCAAATTTAGGCATTTTAAATTTTGGTGGAAGGACCAAATTTGTTACTAAGCTGAATCTTCAACTTCAGCATTACTATATAATTTAACCCATTTTATAACTTTTTGTCTTCTTTCAAAAAGTTGTAATTGTTCTTTTTTACTTTCTATTTTAACTTGCTAATTGCCTTTCTACTTATGCCTTTCTTCTTTTTCAGCACTAGGACCTACTGACTTTTCTTGCACAACTACAGTTCTTGTCTACACCCTTTATGCAAGAGTGTAAAGATTAATATCGATGGCTGGTGGATAAGGTATATTTTGCAAGCCAGCTAACTGTGTATCCTAAATAGTAACGGATTCTCTTTCAGCTTGTACCTCTTTGGATCCTCCAATAGGAGTATCAATAATAATTTCTAGTTATGGGCGAGTTGGCTCCCTAGCCATGAGCAATTCCAATATCAGTGATCTATAGTTGCATTTTTTTCTTTTTTTTTTGTCATGGCCTTTTAGGCCTCTCGATATCTTGCTTCTAGTTGTTCAAGTCTTGCCAAATAGTCTTTAGCCATTTTTCTTGTTCTATATCAAGTATAGTACTAATGAGCTGCTGGTGATCTAGTTGGTCTCTCTGAATTTGTAATATGAAACCTTAATAATTCCAAATTTCCTTGAGTTAAATTTTATTTATAAATAATTATGCATGAGTATGCTTCTATATATATGATGTCTGGTATAAATGAATGCACTCATAGGGGCACTTGCTTTAACAAAAGATTTGAAACTCGAAAATTTGTCTATAACGTTGTGACAAATTACATATTCACATCAATGATCATATGGGGATTACATCCAAAGAAAATCCTAATTTGATCATACTATTCCTAAGCCTCTTCTAAAAACTGAAGTACAATATGGCCATGCTCTTTTATAGGGTTAATCTGTGCCTATAGGACTTTAATTTTTTCTACCATCTTCTTCATTTAGGTGATAGCTAAGTAAATCTACTCATTGAGGTGGTCAAGGTACATCTGTCAGCCTTCACACCCTGATTGCCATCTTTGGTATTCGTCTTCAGCCCACCATAACTTGTTATCCCAATATGCATCCCTATCCTAATAAGCTCATATCAAAGCACAAATATCTTCTCCTTTTCATTGCAATTCTGGTCCTATCTCCATAATAGTGATTGTAATGGCTTCTCTTTCTTCAAGTAATCAAGAAACCCTTTCCCATTCTCATCCTAGAGTAATTTGAAGTTGCCTATTCTTTTTAATAAACCTCTTTAGCTTGAGATAAGTATCTACATGTTCTTTTCTTTCTCTATCAAAAATTGCCCCTTTAACTTTTCTTCCAATAATTTGAATTTTTAAACTTCCAATTCCTCATAAAACTTACACATTTCCTTCATCATTTCTTTAGAAGTCTTACTAAAACCCTCAGATATCCTGGTAAGCTTTACTTTCTTATTCTACTCGATCCAATCATTCTTTATTAGATTATACTTGTTTTCCATATTTTCCATATTTTCCTTTCATTTTCATCTTTATTCTCAAATAACCAACTTCTTTTTAAAGTATTCTATTCTTATCACTTATTCTTTTCTATTCTTTGGCAACTTCCTCCTTAATCAAATCAACTTCAGAAAGCATGATAGGCACTGGTGGAATATATACTCAAGGAGTGGCCCTATCTCTGTTGGGAATAATCAAGTCATATCCGTGAATTTTTCTACAATCATCATAACTTAGAGTGGTTTGATCTATATACACATGCAACCTTGACTCATGTCTCTCTTTTCAATGTAAAGTAGCTGCCTGAAGTGTTTTTTGTAATTGTCACCCTGATATATTAGATTCATACTAGCTATATCCAAAGTCATGGGAATGAACAATCGCGACCCACCTTGTCTCTAAATTTGCATATCCTATAGTGCCTAATATGCTAAGTAAAGGCACAAAAAGTAACTCATCACATCGATAAACAAAGGGTTTGGCAAGAGCCAAGGTGCTCTCTAGGTTATATTATCAGGAGACAAATGCTTAAGTGTTTGAACCCATTAGTTCTTAGTTCTTGATTCAGGCCACTAGTTCTTATTAACCCCCGAAGAGGGATACAATGGAAGAAATAGGGTTTGACCTTTTTTGACACCATCACCTCAGAAATGACTTAGCCCTAAATGTATAATAAAAAAGCACTCCCAAAGAATCTACCCTAACCACTTTTTTAACATGTATTGAGTGCTCAGATCATTTCCATTGGAATGGCTAGAGCGAAATGCATATTTCTTTCTAGCTAGCTAAACAAGTCTACCATTGCTGCTTCTACATGCCTTGATACCCTTAGGAAGAAAACTAAACCATATATGGATAAAGCAAATGCATCAAGGGCCTTCTCAGTGTTAGAGCATACTCAGATATATTCTCGAAGAAAATGCCATGAAATAACATTAGCGTTCCCCTTTTGTTTGATAAAATAATGACCTACCTCAAAGTCTATATCAAGAACTTCACCAAATATCTTATGGAAGCTAGTTGAATTGCATTCCCTACAAAAAATAGGCCTCATTTCCAAAGGTCCAAGTCCAAGCAAAGTAAGATCTCTTCCACAGTCGAAGTTATGTCATGCTGATTAAATAAGAAACACTAGAATAATGGATCCCAAAACTTGATCATGGCTTGAATTAACTGCTCATCAAACTATATCTTAAAAAGAAGTGCAAATATTTCTCAATAAATTGGGTCTGCTTAGTGCCTCCCTACTAATCCCATATCTTTGCCAATTCTCTTAAATTATTCTGATAGAGGTCTAGATTTGTAATTTTTGACAATTCTGAAACATAACCATTCAATATGCAATCCCTATACTTTTTTAATTGAACTCTGACTTGAAACAAACTTCCTTGAAGTCCCTGGAAATAATCATTGTATGTACTCATTTGGCCATAAAGTTAAATGAAAATTGACTTGAGTTGAAATTTTTTTTTAAAGCAAGCATCCCTGTATACATATAAAGCAAAAACTGCTCCAAGAAAAAAACATAGGTCAGTATTTATAAGAAATCTAAATAAATGAAAATCATAAATTATTCAAATAAAATATCAAAGTTATTCAAATAAAATTAAAAAAAAAAGGAAAAAAGGGTAGCTTTATCCCTTTATGTGACCCTAGTTTTTGGCGACACCTTAATTTGGGCACTGTTTTGACTGGGTGTCAATATAGTTCACTCTATGAAGTTTGAGGTAAGACCACTAGTCGATTCTTAAATTCCTCGAGCCCAAAAAGTACTAACAAGGTACCCTATCCTTACCTATCACAGTTTATGTTTGAAAGGGTTTATCTATAATGGGAGTAGCTTTCATGCTCATAACAAGGCTTACCTTGGGTAGGCATAGAAATTTACATCCAATAGGCTTTTCACTGCCCAAACAGAGGCTAACACCTCAGAAGGTAGAAATACTTCGCTATATTGGGTCATTTATACCTCCTCTATAGATCTAGAGGAGAAACTACTGCACTTGCTTAGTCTATATGAAAGGAATAAATAAACATTTTTATAATTCAATAAAACCTTTATCTTAAACTCTAAACAGACAAGAAAAACAAGAAAATGGGTTAAAGCTAAATTAGCAAATATTTACAATAAAAAGGAATTTTTTATATAGAAAAATTGGAAGTTATAATTAAATATCAATTGAAACCAAATTAATCAAAATTTAATTAACACGTAATTAATTTTCGGCCTAACTCACTAACCATTCCCTAGTGGAGTCGTAAAACTATCGTAACATGGCCTGGATACGAATCTGTTTTATATTTTTTATTCCTAAAGGCCACATCATTATTAATATTTTTTTATCTCTGGGGACTGGATTGTCGAGGTGAGTTACTTGTTTGACTTAACCACAAATAGTCATTACAAAATGACTATTCATCTTGAGTTGCCACTAATCTATTTAGGCCACGTAAGATTGGTCACATATCAGAATTAGTATTTCAAAGGTTATGAAACCCTAGAAAACCACCTCTGAGGTCTACGCTCATACCAGAGATCATATAAATAGGTACAAGAGTCAGGTACAATCACGAGTAAAGATCAATCCCTCTCATGATGCTTGATAATCGGTACCTATTAACCACTTGTTAATATAAATTCTAATTTTTATTCGGTTTTAATATTTGATATTTAATTATAATTCTCATATTTTAGAACTTTACAATGCCTGAATTTATTTTGCCATAGAAGAAAATCAAGCTTTTAATATTTTTGCAAATCAAAATATCTTTCTACCCAATCAAAGGGCCGAAAGAACGTGAAAGGCCAAGATATCTTCTACACCCCATCGGAGGGTCGAATGAACATGAGAGGTTTTATTTAAAAATAAAAATATATCACATACCCTGCTAGAGGACTAAGGGAATATGAGATGTTTTATTTCATGAAATTTAAAAAATCCCTATTTTCACTTTGAAAAGCATATCTCGTTATTAAAATAATTTGTAAAATTGCTCTTATATTCTGGGAAAAATTTTACGTATTATTTTAAGTTAGAGACATCGCCTTAATTTTATAAAAATTCTAATTTTATTAGGAATATTACTAGAAAAATTATCTTAGTACACGATTTAGATGAAAAATTCTAAAACTCGATTCTTAAAACTTAAATTAAGTCGATAAGACCAAAATGTTCTAAAGTACCTTTGACTTAAAAGTATCCTAGTAACTCTAAAATATTTGATTTTTAACACCAAATTACCAAAATACCCCTAGGATATATCTTCGACATAAAAGTATCCTAGTAACCTTAACTCAAAAATAGTCTAAAATAACAAACCTATCCCTAATGTGTACCTTCGACATGAAAGTACCTCGATAATCACATAGATGTTGGTTTTAACAAAAATTTACCAAAATTCCTTAGGATATACCTTTAATATAAAAGTATCTTGGTAATCCTAAAGGACTCAAAAATGGTAAGAAGTGACATTTTTATCCTATATGGGTCCTAAAATGAAAAAGATTATAATTAATCCCCTAAACTTTTTAAAATTACATTTCATACCCTTCCAAAGAACCGGAAGAATACGAAAGTTTTTTTAATACTCTACACCCCCGTAGGATCAGAGGAATGCTAAAAGTAATTGAAATACTCTAAATGGATGATTTTATGTTGGAGATGACCATTTTGACCTAAAACGCTAGGTTTTCCTAATGGTCTTTAAACTTTTCTAATTTTGTAAATTAGTCCCCAAATGACTTAAAATGCATAATAAATTATCTAAAACATGTTAAAATTGCACGAAAATTTTCTTAAAGATCCAGGGAGTATTCGGCCATACATCAATGGCCTTAATTAAACCCTTTTTTTTCTTTGTTTAATTCTATAATTAACCCTTAAAATTTTTAAAATTACAAAATGACCCCAAATAAAATAAAAATGGCAAATAAGCATCTATATGCATCTAAATCACATAAACGTGACCTAAAATTGGTCTAGGAGCTTTCAGCCAAACCTAAATATACCATGCAACAAATTTTGCAAAAATTACAAATTAGTCTGTAGGGTTTCTAGAATTATAAAATGGCCTTAAAACAATAAAACTTTGCAAATTAGCATCCTCACCATTTGGCCAAGACAAAAACATTCCTAATGGATTTTTTTAAAAATGGGAAAATTATAATTTATCCCCAAAAAATCATATGAACACTAAATTCACCTAAAATTAACTTAAAACAAATAAAGGAAGAATTACAAAAATTTCCTTTAAGTTTCGACCAAACCAAAAATAATCTCAAAAAATATATCCATGACAAATGCAATTCATGCATGAGCAAATCCATAAATTTCATATCCAAAAATTGAATTTTCTGATCTAAGAAAATACACAACAAAATACACAAACAAGCAAACTAAATTTAGCATAAATTTAAGCTAAACTTATAAAGAACATTATGAAAATTGGATCATTGCTTCAAAGTTTGGCTTCAAAAATGGTATTAACACTGTTAGCTCAAACTATTTTAAAGCTCACAATAAGGACAAGAATAAAAATCAAAGTAGAAATTAAAAGGTTGAAAATACCTTAGCAACTAGCAAAATTTCTTCCAAGTGTTGCTTTTTTTTTTTTTTGATAAGGTTGCCAAAAAATGAAGTCAAATCATCAATTGAAGTTGGAAAACTAAAACTTAAGAACCTAGGGAACTTCCCCTAACTATTTGGTCAAAACTCACCTTTTTTTTTAATTTCCTATTTAAACATGCCTTAAGCATGTTTTAACACCTAGTTTACTAAGTGTCCATGTTGTAAGGCATGAAATGCTGCCTATTACATGTGGCAAAGAATGAAGCCCACATTATACCTTTAGTAGCAAAGAAATTATAAGCATGAGCCATGTTATTTAGCTAAAAAATATATATTAATAAAAATAATAAAAATATCAAATCAAATTAATTTAATTTAAATTAAATCAAATAAATTAAGATGAAAATGTTTAATTTGGTAATGTATCGAATTGTTTGGCATTAAGTTTGAGGTAAGTGTAATTTAAAATAGTGAAAAAAATAAACTAAATACAAAAAATTTTCATTTACATGTATAAGTTAAATTAAATAAAATCTAAACCCAAATTTATTTGTAACTTACTTGACAATTTGACATCTCATAGTATAAATGTCGATATAAACTTTTTCTTGAACACTTTAGGTTTAATGCGGTGAACATCAGCATAAATACTGCACAGTTATTTGGTAAAAGTGTACGACAGTCAATTCTCCAAATTTCATGAAAAAATTCTAAAAAATTGCTAAAATGAAAAATTCGACCATGATATCATACTTAAAACTTAATTTAAAAATATAAGAAAAATATATTTAAAAATTATTTTTTTTTAATATTCATCCTTTTTATTCAAGATTTTTGACCTTTGAAATGGCACTTTTTCCATCACATGCATGTGCGGCAATTAAGACATGACTGAAAAGATTTTGGAAATGCTCATTTTGCTTGAATGAGGCTGATCCTTACTTAGAAGCTGCTATATTCTCAATGTCAGATATATAGGACTTGTTGAACAAGGGGCTCAGATGAAATTAAGTGTTTACACTATATTATGTGATCACGACATTCAACATGTTTTCTAGGAGAACCTTGTCTCGAAGAATGGTTCATCAGTTCATGTAGTTGTGTTCAAAATGAAAAAAAGCCATCTTTTCTTTTATCATTTCACAAATTATCAAATCATTCCCCTTTCTACCCCCTTTGAGCCTAAAGAATTCATTCCTTTAAAAACCCTGATTAAGGATTACCCTCTACATAAGGGGGCATAGGAAGCTTTTTAAGTGAAATAAGACAGATACCCACTTTCAAAATTATCAAAATGCCTAACATCAAGGGGCAAATACGGGATGTACTAGGTTATTAAAGGCAAAATTCCCTCAAAACAAAAAAAAGTCAAAAAAGAAAAGTCAACATTAAAGTAAAAAAATATGTCAATCAAAAGTTAAATTTAAGATTAAATCAAGAAGAGGGGAATTAAAAAGAAAGAAAGACATTAAAAGTAGAAAGGATAAAAGCCCTCATTGAAAGAAATGATCTTTAATCCAATCACACCCAAACATTAAATTTGGACCTATATACCTCTTCTTTCAAAACCTTGAACCTTAGCTTGCATTAGGTACCCCAAAAAGTCTATCTTGATGGCGCATGGCTATTTGAATTGATGAACTCATTCTTTAAAAAATTATTCTTTTTGGGAAATCTAAAGTTTCTTTGAAGGCATGATGAAACAATCAATCAAAAAGGTAAAAAAATAAAAATTAAAGACATAGTCAAGAAAGGAAAGAATACTAGGGTAGAGACCTAAAAATGACCATCTGAAGCAAAGTCACTTTTAATATTACTCGATGTAATAATAGGGCTGGTTGCGAATCCTGACTAAGCCTGACTTAAACGACCCTTGACTATATAAGTGGTGATGTATCATTACTTGAAAACTATTTATTCTTTTTCTTTTTTTAGGCCATATCAATATTAATATTTTCTTATTTCTGGGGCCTCGGTAGTTAAAATGAATCGTTCACCCATCTTAACCCTAAATAGTCATCACAAAATGACCATTTGTTTAGAGTCGTCACCAATCTGTTTTGGCCAAATGAGATTAGTCACCTATCGGAATTAATGCTTTAAGGATCACAAAATCTTAAAGATAAATTCTTTGGTCTACGAAGTACTAGAGATCATTTTTAACGGTTTAAGAGTCGGTTACAGCCACAAGTAAGGATCGACCCTCTCGTGGTGCCCAAAATTGATACCTTACTGATCATGGTTAAATTGAACTTTAATTTTTATCCAGTTTCAATATGTGGTAATTAATTACAATTCTTGTATTGTTAAAATAAGATTTTATTATTACATGAGAGAAAATCAGGGTTTTGCATTTTGAAAATCGAAATGTCTTACGCACCCTGACCAAAAAACTAATGGGACATAAATACCCCAATGAAAAACCAAAGGGACATAAAAGGTTCTCAGAAACCAAAATGTCTTTCATATCCTACTGAAGTACTTGGCAAAATGTGAAATGTTTTTATTTGTATAAAATTCATGATTCCCATTTTGAAAAAGGTATCTTGTCATTAGAATGATCTATAAAACCCTATCACATATGAGTTGGAGAAGTTTCATGCATCCTTATAACTCCGAGATATTACCTTTATTTTACAAAGACATATGAATTTTATTTGAAACAAAAATAAAAGACCTATACTCGGTCTAGACACTAAAGTACTAATTGAATCTAAGGACTAAAAAGATAAAAGAAAAACGGATTTATCTTTAAAGCATACTTTCAGCATAGAAACACCTGGTGGTTACTTAAAACTAGTTTTAAGAACAATTAAAATACCCCTAAGGCTTAGCACCGACACTAAGGCACCTAGTAACTACTTAAGATTCGGTTCTAAGGAAAATTAAAATATTCCTAAAGCTTACAATCGACACCACCGATAACTACATAGGATTGGGTTCTAAGGAAAATTAAAATATTCCTAAGACTTACCATCGACACTAAGGCACCCAGTAACTACTTAGGATTGGGTTCTAAGAAAAATTAAAATATTCCTAAGGCTTATCATCTACACTGAGGCACCCGGTAAGAAACAATATGAAAATGTCCTTTAGAATACCTTCGACATGAAAATACCCTGGTACCCCTAATGGACTCAAAAATGAACCAAAAAGGCTACATGAACCTTAAAAATTCACCTTTGGCATAAAAGCATCCTAGTAAGGAAAAATTATGAAAATGCCCTTAGGGTATACCTTTACCGTGAAAGTGTCCTGATACCTGTAATGGACTAAAAAATGACCTTAAAAGGCTAAAGGAACCCTAAACATTCACCTTTGACATAAAAGCATCCTAGTGAGAGAAATTATGAAAATGCCCTTAGGGTATACCTTCACCATGAAAGTATCTTGGTACCCCTAATGGACTCAAAAATGACCTCAAAAGGCTAAAAAAACCTTAAACGTTCACCTCTGGCATAAAAACATCACGATAAGGAAAATTATGAAAATGCCCCTAGGTATACCTTCTCCATAAAAGTATTCCGATAACCCTAATGGACTCAAAAAGACAAGTAATGATGGTTTTTACTCTCAATGAGTAATTTAGATTATAAAAATAGCCTAAAGTACAAAAATTACTAATGGCTCCATAAATTTCTCAAAATTAAATATTAGTCCTAAATTGGTTTAAAATGCTTAAAAAGATATATTTATTGTTTTGACCCAAAAACACCTTAAATGAGAAGTTTAGATTTTAAAAAAACCTAAAATGAAAAAAAAATACCATTAAGTCCCTAAATTTTTGAAAATTACATTTAGTACCCTAATGAAGAACCAAAAGAATATGAAAGGTTTTTATATTTTTAGCACCTCACCGGAGGACCAATGGGATGCTAAAAATATTTAAAATAATCCAAGTGGATGATTTCATGCTAAAGATAACCATTTTGTCTTAAATATGCTAAATTTCCCTAAGGGTCCCTAAACTTTCTCGATTTTACACTTCGATACCTAAGTAAAAAAAAAACCCAAATCATCACAAAATATAATTAATTAGGTAAAAATTAGCATGTAAATCATGAAGAACATCCATAAGAACGTTCGGTCAAACACCTTTGACTAGAAAAGAAAATTTTTCCTTATTTGCAAACTAGCCTCTAAACTTTGAGAAATTACAAAATACCCCTTAAAGTGTGGAAAATAACTAGAGCATGATATGAAATACCCAAAATCAGTTTCCAAGTTATCCATGAAGCTTTCTGTCAAATCCTTTAACCATACAACAAAAATTTCTATTATATACAAACTAGTCCTTAAACTTTTCTAAAATTGCAAATTGGCCCTTACATTATTAAAATGTAAAATTAAGCTTCAAATGAATCAAAATAATCACAAAAATCACATAAAAGATCACAAGCAAAATTTAGTCACTTCTTTCTACCCCTAGAATAAATTTTTCAATATTTACACAAAAGTCTCTAAACTTTTTAAATTTAAAAAAGAGCCTAAAACTAAACAAAATGTATTTTAACTTGATAAATGCATAAAACACACTCTTAAGAGTGCAAGTGTACTTCGGCCAAGCATATAGGTCTAAACAAAGATTTTTTTAATTTTTTATTCTTTATTTATTTTTTTCGGATTAGCCCTTAAACTTTTTATATTTACAAAATGACCATAAAAACACATATACAAGCATGAATTTCGGCCAACACCTAAACAATCTA
>JAQSVH010187154.1:4278-18392 GCA_029448705.1 Adansonia digitata | reverse complement strand
TTTCAATATCTTAACATTAAGGTTTCACCCTTTTAAGCTATATTCTTTTGAATTACCTAAAGTCAAAAATTTTTTTATCAATTGAACATAGAATGCCTCAAGTAAGTTTAGGTTTCAGTATCCTATAATCTCATTAGTGATTATCCAAAAAGTGACACGTCTATCGATGTAAAGAAAAAAATAATTGAGGTATAAATTTTAAGGCATGAAAAAATTAAAAATTGAAAAAAATAAAAATTAATTACAACCTCATGTTATTAAGATGCTTAGGATTATTTGAAAACTATTTGTTGAAAATTAACTTTTTAGCTTTTGTGGTTGTGCTTGAGATAACAAATAGCCTTCTTTCACTATTCTTTCCCAAGTGTATAAATTATTTCCCTTGCTTACCCCTTTTGAGCTTAATAAATTATTTTTTTTCCATGAACCCTAGTCAAGGATCACCCTTTACACTGAGGGGCATGAGAAAAAAAAATCTCTTTGGAAAAATATGAAGGGTGGGCATCCTATTCTACAATTCTAAAAAAAGCCTAACAAATAGAGGCAAAATTGAAATAGATGAAGTTTCCAAAATCTAGGATTCCTTACATAAAAAGAGACCAAAAAAAGGAAAAAAGGGAAAAAGGGAGAGCAAAAGTGAAATTTTAGAAGGAAAAACAAGAAAAATGAAAAGAGGGAAATAGATAAGGAAACAAAGATAAAGTATGGTCCATAAAAGTTAGAAGGGATAGAAACCTTCATAAAAAGAAATAATCCTTAATCTTTTCACCCTTAAATATTTGATTTGAGCCTATATATGTTTTTTTCTAAACCCCAAGCCATGGCCTACATTATGTTCCTAAAAAAGTCCATTTCGATCAAGTATGGCTATATAAGCTGATGAGCCTATTCTTTGGGAAATTGTCTGTTGGATGGATTTTGATTATTCCTAAGAACATGATGAAAGCAAAGAAAAAAATAAAAAAAAAGGAAAAAAAATTAAACAATTAAGCTCTAGGGTGAGAACCCAAAAATGAGTCGTTTAGGGCAAAATAGTAGAATTTTCAGTTCCACTCATAGGATTACTAAGATTTTGTCTAGAAAAAATAGGGACACCTAGAAATCCCTGATTATCTTAAGGCGCCAGCTCTTATTTAGAGGAACTGACTTGAAAAGTTAGATCTTTTTACCTCTTTAAATTGATCCTCCAACCCTAACTTTATCACAGCCAATCTTAGTGCTAGTTGGGTTATTGATAGAGGAAAATTTATGAGAAAATCGATGTTATTTGATTTTTAAGGGATCTATGCTTTGTAAAGGTTAATCTATCCAGAAGCCTAGGATAGTGAGGTCCATATTTTATTTTTATGAATCCTTATTAGACAAATCAAAATCTTATTATACAAAACACTTTAACCAAATTTATGAAAGATCGAATTACCATTTAAGGAATTTTCTAGTAGTGGATTATTATTCTTTTAGAGACTTAAATATTATGTGCTTTTGGGACAATTTTTTTCAAACTTAATTTTCTTAATGAGTGTTTTAAGCAAGTGCATTTTTTAGAGAAATGTTTACTTTGAGACAAGGATGCCATGAATAGAGGCAAATGTTCTCTTGAATGAAAGGAAAAAGATTGATAGGAATCAGATTCCTAAATAAAAGGATCATAAAGGAAAAGTTAGGCTATAGACTTTGGGTAAAAAAATTTGAATCTATTAAGGAAACGATACATGATTTGAAAGGGAATGATCTTTTCTAGAGCATAAGGAGCTCAAAGTACATTTTTAGAAAAAAAAATACGTGAAGAAAGTTGATCCAAACCTAGTGCACTGATGATTTTATTCGAAAGAATTGATATTCAAGGGCAAGATAAAGGAGTGAGATAAATAGTTATAACTCAAATCAGAAGATTAAAATGAAATATTCTTAGGAAATATTGATAGGTTGGAATTGATAGAGGGTCTCACATGTTTTGAAATCACAGATAGAAAGTGGTTAAAAGAAATAAGATAGGTAGCTTGCTTGAAAAAGCATTGGCTTAAGGTGTTGGCATTGCATGACATTCACTACATATGATACACACTATCACATGACTGGGTTTATGGCATTTCATAATATTCATGGTATGCATTGCATCACATTTCAAGGGAGAAATTAATTAGAGTTGTAGGCTTTACAGGTGTCATTGCCCCTTACATATGCATCATGTCATTATTCAATGATCGTATATTTTTAGGGATAGTTGTAAATGTATCTTTTTAGGGGAATCAAGTGGTTGCTTTATTAGTGTGTAATTGTATTTTCATTATTTCATGAGGCATTTGCATTTTTTATAATTGTTACATTTGTATGATGAAGGTTTAGTGTTGTTCATAAAAAGTAGCCTTTAAGCTAGTTTTAACCAAGCCATTTCTTAAAACCTTGATTTTGTCCAAATTATATTTAGGTATTTGGCTTCACCTAAGTCATTTCTTAAACCCTTGCTTGCATCCAGGTTATCTTTAGGTTTCTGCTTTTTCTTAGGTCATCTTTTAGAACATTGGTTTCATCTAGGTTGTCATTAGGTTCCCAGTTTTGCCCAGGCTATTTCTTTGAACCTTGATTTCATACTAGTTATTTTTAGCTATTCAGTTTCCTCCAAATCATTTCTTTAAACCTCGATTTCATCTAAGTTGTTTTTAGATTGATTTTGCCTAAGCCATTTTTGAATGTCGGTTTCGTCCAAGTTGTTTTCAAGTCAATTTTGTCTAGATCATTTTTAAACCTTAGATGTATTCAGATCATCTTCAAACCTTAATATATTCCAAGTTATTTTTAGGTTGATTTTATCTAGATCATCTTTAAAACTCGATTGCATCTGAGTTGTTTTTAGGTTAGTTTCATCCAGACCATTTTTAAACTTTAGTTTTGTCTAGATTATTTCTAGGCTAGTTTCATTCAAACCATCTTTAAACCTTGGTTTCATCCAAGTTATCTTTTAGTCTTGGTTTCACCTAAGGTCATCATATTTAATTTTAGTTTCATCCAAAGTCATCTATTTCAATCTTGGTTTTGCTCAAGGTCATTTGTTTGAGTCTTGGTCTCACACAAGGTCATTTTTTAGTTTTGGTTTCATCAAAGTTATTATTACTATTGGCTTTATGTCATTTACATTTTGATTATTAGGATGTTTTCTCATGAATACCATATGATTAAAAGTGGTATCCATTCCAAGTTTTGGTAATTTAAGGTTTGAGATTACTTAAGTGAAAAGATTTTATGATTGAATGCTTTGAAGAGAAAACTAGTATAAGAATCAAAAAAGAAAATGATGAAAGCCATGGAATTTAGGAATGATGATGAACCCTAAAGGATATTACCCAGATAAATGAATAGGCATTAAATGCTTTTGAAAGAAGAAAGATGGTAATAGAAGCCATGAAGAATTAGATAAAGATGAAAGAAAGTAGAATTATCATGACAAGTATTTCACCAAAGTAGAATGGATCATGAATGGCATTAGGATGTAGCTTGTATTGTGACTACATATTAACATGAAAGTAGAAATTGTGCATATGCATTCATATTACATTATAAAAAATTATTTGAAAATAAGGTATCCTCAATGGTGTTGGTAGAAGTAAGGATCATTCCTAAATAGATGATACCACAGATAATAGTTATAAAGGCCTATTCTAGTTGGTTACATTGAAAACTAGTAATTGGCACCTTAGAGGAGAAGTTTTTTTTCTTTTGTCCACTCCACTTAGTTATGTGAAAAATCGATGTAGTCGAGTTTGAGTCAGCTTTGTTTAATTAAGTAGAAGGTCAAACAGAGTTTTTCTTTTATCAACTTCACTTGGTTCGACAAAATGCTAGTGAAGTTAGTTACCCTTTTCATTTGACAATATGGAAGGTCGATGAAGTAGGTTTTGAGTTAGCTCTATTCGATTAAGTAGAAGATTAGATAGAGATTTTTTTTCCCAACTTTATTCAACTAGGCATATGACTAGCGAAATTTTGTGGTACTTTTGTACACTTTTTTTAACTAGGTAGAAGGTAAATAAAGTTAGTTTTCTTTTTTGTCTTATTCATTCAATTAGGTAAAGGATTGGTGAAGTGGGTTTTTGAGTCAAATCCTCTTCGTTTGGTAATGCATAAGTCCGTCGAAGTAGGCATTGTGTGTAAGTCCACTTTATTGGTTATGTGAAAGACTAATAGAGATAGTAGCCCCATGTCTTTTTTATTTGGTTAGGTAAAAGACAAATAAAGTAGGTAGCATGTCAGTCCACTTTATTTGGTTAAGGAGAAGACTAGTAAAGTTGATAATTTTAATTTTCTTGTTAAGTCTAATCTGTTTAGTTAGGTAGAAGTCTAGTAGAATTAGCACCCCATCGATTAAGTGGACGATTGGTGAGGATTGATATCCCTTGCATTAGTGATACTTAGTTAGAAGATTACAAAAAATCTTCTTGTAAAGGGCTTATCAGGTCCTAGACAAAATTATGTCTATTTAGTCTTTGTCTAGTTCCTAAGTTCATAGCAACAGCCAAAGAAGGCAGCCATAGACACTCTAGTTTGTCCAAGCCCTTAATTGATTTTTTTCTTGATTTTAGATATTAAAAGGAATTTTCTAAGTCTAATTCCCAAATGAGTAGATGATAGAAAGGTCTAATTGAGGTATTGATTAGTTTCCATGGGCTTAGTTTAACATAATAAGGCATCTGAGCTTGATTGTCTGATTTGGGTGTAGGTGTCGGATTTGAAAAATAGGGACTCGGGCCCTGAAATCGTAGAATATCAAAAATTGATTGGTATATATCTCTTAATAGAATTAGAGTGGTTATTGATGATATTTGGATGAAAAAGAGATTTGTTTTAGAAGTCACAATCAAAAGTTAATAAATTGGCAAAGGTTAATCATAGGCAAAGTCAACTATAAAAAGTCAACTTTTTAGCCTAGAGTTAGATTTTGAAATTGGAAGAGTTTTGCAACTCGAATTTGAAATTGATTATACCAAAATGAATTTTAACATGGACTTTAGGTCAAAAAAGTGTGATTGGGATCGGGTCATGAAAGGACTTTAGGAATTTAGAGTATTAGGAGTTTCTAAGGGCTCAACCCAAGAGGCTTGAGATAGAAAATTCAGATTTTTAGAGGAAGTCATTAGGTCATATTTTTGCTATAAGAGGGAACATTTAATTGCACTTTTACATAAACAAATCATGATCAATTGAATGATATAAAAAATTGTACATTTATTAGTGTAGGAACAATGCCTTGCCAAATTTCCTATGTGATAAATATGTGAATTTTAATCATCTGTTCATTAAGGGTAGTAATGTTATTTCCCCTAAGTTGGTTAGGAGGTTAAGTGATTAAGTTAAGATCACCCTAGGGTGATTAAAGCTTAAACATCAATTTCAAGGCCCAAAAATAAGGGTTCTCATTGATAATTTCACAACTTTTAAACATTTAGCAAATTTTAGAAAATTTAGAATATTCTTTTTTTTCTCAAGCTCTTATCATCTTTAAAAGGAAGATCAAGCTTGGAGTAGGTATAAACTCTCATTTTGCTCTTGAATTTCATTTTAATTTCATGATTTTGATGATCAATCCATGTTTTTTATGCTAAATTGATATTCAGCCAAGCTTATTATATGTTTTATCGCATTCAGCCAACTTGAATCTTGATGCTATGATGTCTTGATTTGATTTTGAGCTATGATTTACTTGATTTCATGTTGTTTTAAGCTTGATTATATGATTAATTGATGAGAATCAACTTAAAAATGAACTTGCAGAGCTCAACCTTGGTTCAAATAAGAAGAAACTTCTAAATTTAGCTTTCAACCAACCTTATTTCTTAGGATTTTGATGACTTGAACTTAATTGATCTAGGATTTTATAATATTGATATGAAATTTCAAAGTTTAAATAATGAAATCATGATTCTCTAGCTTGTTGATGTGTTCAAACAAGAGAGAAAAAGGAGATTCAAGTTCAACTAGCTCAAGTAATGTAAATCATGAGTTTAATTAATCTAATCTTGCATGATCTTGCTAATTTGAGCTAAATCTGAGTAACTAAAACTTGAATCTAGTGCTAAATGATGAAATCATAGGTTCTTGAACTTAGAGAACCTTTTTGAACAAGCTTAAATACTTTAGCTAAGTTCAACCATGGTGAAATTTGGGTAAGTTTGAGTGGGCTTTGCATAATAGATGCATAAATGAGGAAATCTAGATGAATTAAGTTTAGTTGAACTTGGATAAGCTAAAATTTACGATTAGTTGAATGAATTTATAAGCTTTTTTGTTCAATTGATGAGCTCAAATGTTTGAAAGTATGTTTTGATTGTCACTTATGTTGGATGAATTGAATACAAGCTTGTTTTCTTGTGCTTGATTGTTAAATAATAAGAATTTTAAGAGAAATGAATGATTAGATGAGCATGATTAGTTATAGATGAATTCAACTAAGGTTGTTTTGTGTTTAGAATACGTTCTGTGGATGATTAGTTGCTAGAATTATAGGTTAGTATTCGATATTTTTGATAAAATGCATATTAGGCTGTTTAGGCTACTTAAAAACCTTATTTTCTCTTAAAAATCTTCCAAAGGCCAACCTTGGTTCACTTAATCAACAAATGAGTGAAGGTTTGGTGTTGTTTAATAAGCGCTTTAATGAGTAACTTGGAGATATTAAATTAAACAATTTGATTTAGAGCTGATAGGGAGTAAATAAAAATGTTTTTAAGTGTTCTCAAGTGTTTGATTGAGTTAATTTTTTAAGCTTTAATGTGAGTTATTAGGTGATGCTTAGGTTAGTCAAATTGCATCATTTGGCATCACTTTGGTTGTTGGTTACAGCACTTATGAGAATGGCATTGGTGTGCCTCTCATTTGTTAGAAATAAATATTAATGAATAAAAGTGACAAAAATGGAGACATTTGCATAACTTTAAAACATATCGCCAATGTTGAAAGGCATAGTTTTAGGTCTTGGTACTTAGAAGTCTTTTTTGTTTCTTCATATAGGACATTTTTAGAGTTTATTTGGTCTCATTGCTGGATGTTCAAATGTTCAAAAACATGTTTTAAAATTTGGACAAAGGCTTCATGATCACAAGTTACGTCAGAGCTATTGTAGTAGTCCAATACTATAGTCTCCTAAAAAAGAAAAATTTCAATTAGGTTATAGACCTTAAGAATTTTTGTTTCATTTTTCCTATAATGCTCATTGATTGGCTACATGATAGGCTATTGAAACATTCAATTTCATGGTAGGAAAAATATAAGAAAAAAACCCTAAAAATGAGCTATTTACATGGCTCTATTTCAATGCCTGGTTAGTATTATGAACTGTTTTTTATGAGAATAATCATTTTGTGTATTTTTCCTCATACTTTCAATAAATTTTGAATGAATAAGCTTTCCATGTATGTGCGGCTCCTTTGGTGGTTATTCTGGATGAATCAGGAAGAAAATCCAAAAGGCAAGCTAGTTGGTATGCTGTGTGATGCAATAGTGTCCAATTATAAAATTCACATGATAGCTAAAATGATTTTCTCGCATTTTTTAAATATTTTTAGGTTGAAGCATAGTAAGCTAGAATTCTCTAGAATTTGGTTTGATGATTTTATGTGATAAGAATAATCCATAATAAATTTAGGGAGCTCAAAAGGTCAAAATTTTCTCCTGTTTCTCCAAGTTTGGCATCTACAATTCCAAGGCATTTAGATGCCTCGAAATTGATTTCAGGAGTCATGTTAGTGTGTGAAAAGTCTATGAATGTTTTGTAGAAGGTCTTTAGTGCCTCATATTAAAGCTTCCAAGTTAAATTAAATAAAGTTGATTTTTAATATTGTTTTAAAATGTAGTGTTTTCTTCTTTTATGACTTCTTTTAAATGGAGTCAAAATTCATAAAAAAATAATAAAAGTGAAGTCAATTAGTGAGTATTTTTAGATTCAAATATTTTTATAGAATTTTTCTTTTTAATTGTTTTTTGCCCCGAATCGGTTATAAATTTAAGCTAGTCCTAATAAGAACTTTAGGACATATTTTCTTATTGATATTTGTTTGATTTTGGAATAAATAAAAAGGGGATTATGATTGAATACATATGGTTGAAGTCGGGGAAAACAAATTCGAATACTTGTGATTAGTTGATACCAATTATTGGGCATCACGAGAGGGATCAAGTTTTATAACCAACTTCTAAGCCTAGCTTTATGGATCTATGGTATATGCAGGTTGTATAATCATTCCTTTAGAGTTTCTTAACTCTTTAGTGAATGGTTTTAATAGATGACCAATCACACTTAGCCAAAACATATTAGTGGTGACTCCATACCCAATTCACTCTCATATTTTGGAATGAAAAGTTTGGATAAGTGATTCTTCTAACCAGGTGGAGCCTTACAATGATTTGAAATGTTATCTACTCTTATATATTAGGGTTTGTATCTTGATATATTACATTAGAAAGTTTGTAAACCATCAAGCTATTGGTTTTCAATAAAAGATATTAGTTCCGAATAGATGTTGTTGAATTTGGATAAAAGTTGTTGAATCCGAGTAGCTTCCTAATTATTAGAAAACAAACAGGTTAATTTAAAAACAACTTTACAATTTTTAGATCTCCATCTTCCTTGTACGATTACACAAAAAAATTGAAGAAAAAATAAAAACAATATGTGGTGATGATAGACCACATCTAATAACAAACTCGATAAAACCTAATACATCAATTCTAAAATCTAGGGGATCATGATCGGCAAAAAATAGTAAAAAATATATAATAAATGATAAACAACATAATAGAAACCTAGAATGCAACTCTCTAATAATTAAATCCACACAAAATTAAGGAGAATTTTGATTATTAATTTTATGAATATGATATAACAATGATCTGGCTTAGATAGTAATTGTAGGAAAATTAGATAAGATGCATAACGGAATTAAAAAAAATTAACTAGATTGTACTAGATTGTTTTGTCATAAACAATAAAACCACCATAATTAGTTACCTGAGATGTAGATCTGCAGATACCGCTCAAGAATTCTTCGATTCATGCGAAAACTTTAACCAACTATTCTTTTCCTTTATTCTTTGATTCTCGGATGGTAGTGTCTGGGCATTTTTTATCTCGATCTATTCTGGATTTGTACAACTTGATTCTCCTTAATGACTACTTTGTGCCAATAGTTTAGAATAGCAAGGTGTTGTGATTAGAAACCCCTAGTGTGGCATCAAAATCTAACTTGAAACCCTAGGCACTTGCCTCTTACTTATATCTGGTAACAAGTAGCCCTGAATTAAAATCGATATTTTAATTTCAATTAAAATCAGTATTTTACCCACTCCTTAAAGCCCTTTTAGCCGCCAACCCTAGTTGAGTATTAGCTCTTAAATTCGACCAAGCCCTAATGTATCTATACATTATTTTGGCCTGATTTATTTTAAGAATTTTAAGCCATTTAATATAAATGCTAATTAATTCTGATTAAACCATTAATTTTATTTAATCTAATAATTTTTCATAACTCAAATTCTAACTCGAAATAAAATCATGGCAGTTTTATTCGAATAAAATAATTATTTACTAATTATCCAAATAAAATTAATTATAATAAAATAACTAATTTTAATCATAAATTAAAATAAATAAATAAAATAAATATTCTTAATTTATTTAGAATATTATACATATTTAATTTATAAATAAATATTTAAATGAAAGTTGTCAAATTAATTGTATAAATAATTTTTTCTCATATATATTTAATTTAAATTAATTCTCATATTTATGAAAAGATAAATATAATTAATTTAAATTACTAATTCTTGTCTAAATAAATATTTAATCAAATTAAATATAAATTCTAAATAAATAATATCAAAAAATTATTTTTTATTTATTTATCGACAAAAACGCATACAACCCTAAAAGAAGTGTATCTAGCTCATCACTTCACCATATTAAAAAATTTTTTGACTGCAGGTATTCTGATCAATAACCATATGTTAATGAATTATGTTGAGCTAGTCAGGGGACTAATTTGATATACATAATTAGGCTTCAATAATCTATAATTATTCTATACCAAATAATTAATCAAATAATTATTAATCTTAAGGTCACACTACTAAAGACCTAAGACTACACTCCCAATTATATATTGTATTATGTAAGCTTTATAAAAAGCCTTTTAGTCCAATGACCTCATTATTTGTGAAATACCCTCATATAATATCTATGAACAACTTAAGGTTAAAGTCCGTTTTACGTACTTGATCACCTTATCTTAAAGTTCCATTATACTTTTTATGCAAAAATGATTGTCTACTACATGTGAACAATTTATCATTTGACATACAAATGACCAAGGCCTCGTCTATTTTCACTATCTCCTATAATGCCTTTTAAGATGATAACTTTAACTCTTTACAGAGGCTATGATTTCATATTTATAAGCAAAGTTCTCATTGAGTATAAGTCATATACCTAACAAACTAGTCTAGTAGCTTACTACTTTGAGATGTTTTACCTTTGGAACGTTAAAGTATATAAGTTATACACGTGGAGTCAGTTACTAAGGATTAAGGTAATTACATAATGAACATCAAAATTGAATTAATACAAGTAAGTAGGCTTATTAATGGATTAATTGCTATTTGGTCTAATCTAATGTATCACCACCTTGAGGTGATAGATCTTTATCTCTGTTTAGGAGTTAGCCCACTCAAGATGGCCAAGAACCATCTCCCTAATTGGATATAGACAACATGGTAGTCTTAACATGTGTTAATTGCTCACATTAGCCTCATAGACTATGAACTATCAATTCAAACTACTTACATTAAAATGTTAGCTTCCAACAGCTAAAGTCCATTATATGCAACATTCTAATGGTATAAACACAAGCAGTCAATGAACCATATTTGCTTACATTTACTTTAACATTTAAATTAAACGAAGATGGAGTAGCAATGATATAATAAAACCTTGAATATATAAATATGAATAATCAGTTCAAAATAATGAAATACATCAAAATATCTTTCCTCTTTAGGGCACTCCGAACAAAAGAGGCTTGCTGTAGAGATGAAATCAAATGTCAACAATAGGCAAAAAGTTAACTATAGGCAAAGTTACCTATAAAAAGTCAACCTTTCTACCTAAAACCAAGAATTAGCTTTGGCTCATTCAATCAATGAGTGAGTGGAGGTTTAGTTTTATAAAATAAGTTTTTTTAGGAACATCTTGAGCAGATTTAAATAAATACTTGATTTTAGAGCTGATTTGGAGCATAAAAATATGTTTTTTGAATGTTTTTACTAGTTGTTGCGAGCTAAACTTGTTTAGTTTTGATAAGAGCCATTAGGTGAAGTTTATATGTGTTTAATATTGATGTTTAGAGTCATTTTATTGCTGGTTACAGCACTCAAGTAAGTGGCATTGATGTGCCTCTCATTTGTTTAGAATAAATGAATATAAATAAACAAGATAAAATCAAGTCATTCATATAACTGAAGCTTTTCACAATGACAGCTTTTGGTGTTCTAGGTCAAGTTGCTTAGAGATCTTTGTTGTTTCCTTCCCTTTGATGTATATAAATGTCTTTAGCCTCACTATTGAACATTCGAACATCAAGAAGTTGCTTAGAAAAATTAGAAATAAGTGTTCTAGATCACACATTGTTATTGAGTCAATACAATTTTCTAGCACAATGGTTTTGTAAAATGAAATCTTTTTATATAGGTTGCTAGTGGTATTAATTTTTTTGTTAGTATTTTTCTTGTAATCCTCATTGAATTGGCAGCATAATGGTGATAAGTCCAATTTCATGATCAGACGTGCCTAGAAGAAATTCCATAACATGAGCTGTTTGGATGGCTCTATTTTAGCAGTGCTGAATAATACGAAATATTTTCAATAAGGATAATTATTTTTGTAGATTTTTCTCATATTTTGAGATTAAAATAGGATAAATAAGCTTTCCAATTGTGTATGGCTCGTCTAATGGGTATCCTAAACGAATCGAGAAGAAAATTTGGAAAGTAAGCTATTCGGACATGCTATGTAATGCAGTAATGTCTTATTAAAAAATTCATTTGATGTACAAAATGATTTTATGGCATTTTTTGAGTATTTTTAATTTGAAGTATATTGAGTCAACATTCATATGAATTTTAGTTTGTGATTTTACATGTTCGGAATAGTCAAAAATAAATTTGGAGAGCTTGAAACATCAAAATTATCAATTGAATTTGAGCTTATCCAGTTTTAGGTGTTCACTATTTCGAGGCATTCAGATGCCTTAGAATTGATTCTAAAAGTGTCATTTTGAGGACCAATAGGTCTAGGATTTGCAATGGTTGGTTCCTAGTGACTCACATTAAGGCTCTCAACTTAATAAAAATTAAATAAAAAATTGATTTTTGGCCTTGTTTTCTATGTTGTATTTTCTTCAATATAGTCCTTGCATCTCATTTTGTAATTTCTTTTAACTAGAGTCCAGTTTCATAAACAATGTTAATTCAATATCAGATTTGTGAATATTTTTCAAGTCATATATCTTTGTGAAAATTTTCTTTTTAGAAAAATTTTTTCCTTCAAATTAAGCCATAAATTTGAGTTAGTCCCAGACCCACATTCGATTACTCTTGTGAGTACTCGATATGAGTCTTGAGATATATGTTCTCATGTTTCATTGATATATGATTGTTTTTCATGAATAAAAAGGAGATTATAGTTGAATATTTAATTAACTAAAATCAAGAAAAAAGTAATCCGGATATGTGTGATTGGTTGGTACCAAGTTTTGGGATCACAAGAGGGTTTTTTCTTTGAAGTGTAATCAACTCCCAAACTTAATTTTATAGATCTCAAGTTAAAGCAGGTCATAAAATCATTCCTTTAGAGTTTCATGACTCTTTAGTGAAAGGTTTTAAAAAGTGCATAATCACACCTAGCCCAAAAGGATCAGTGACAACTCCTTAGCCCAACCATATAGTGTTTTGGTACAAGAAGTTCAGACAAGTGATTCGTTCCGACAACCAGGACCCTATGATGATTTAAAATGTCATTTGCTCTAATATGTTGAGATTCGTATCTCAATATGTTATGACAATAGTAGTGAAATCTCATTAACTAATTTGAAATAAAAAAAGGAAAAAAAGAGAGGAAAGGTTTAGCCAAAACGGATTTTACCTCATGGCTGAACCCTCTTTATAAATGGGGAGGGCTCCTCATTGAAAGGATTTTTTGGCATTTTAAAGAAAATTTGAGAAAAAAGAAAGGGCTTTTTTGAAAAATTTTCATGGTATTTTTAACCTAAAACCTTAATTTTTTTCAATGCTTTCTAATTCATTTGTTTCTTCTCTTTTTTCAATGCTTTCTAATTCATTTCTTTCTAATTTAGTTCTATTGTTGAACATTCACATTCATGTTTATGATTTTTATGACTGCATGTGAAACAAACAGCTAAAAAAGTAATAGGCATTTTGAATTTATTTTTTCTTTTTCTTTCTTTTTTTTTCAAAAAAGAAAATTTTGTAGTTATTTATGGACGGTTATTTTTATAAAAACTCATCTATGCAAAAATGATTTTTGGGCACCCCAATACTTTTTGGTAATACCCTACTAATCATCGTTCCTCGAGATGCTTTAGAGAATAATTTATACTTCCAGTTTTCCTTAAAAGTCCATTGTAGAAAATTTTCAAATAAAATAATTTTCATTTAATGTTTATTTATTAAAACCACATATTTTTTATCCTTTATATTTTAATGGATAAAACAATTGTTATTAGTGACATTTGAGATAGACAGTACAGATTATGTTATTGATATTTACTAAAAAACAATTGTTATTAGTGACATTTGAGATAGAGAATACACATTATGTTATTGATATTTATTAAAAAAGTTGCTTTTAAGTAAGACGGAGATTATTGGATTTGAAAAATTTCACAATTATGCTTGAATCTGAGAATAGAGTCACTAAGATATTTATTTTATTAAAAATGATAATT
Source organism: Adansonia digitata (assembly GCA_029448705.1). Lineage (NCBI taxonomy): Eukaryota > Viridiplantae > Streptophyta > Magnoliopsida > Malvales > Malvaceae > Adansonia > Adansonia digitata. The sequence continues at coordinate 4,383 of JAQSVH010187154.1, read as the reverse complement.
TTTATATTTATTTTCTATATTCTAATAAAAAATCCAAAGCCAAATAACTCGAGTGCTAAACTTGGTAGACCCAACCCAAATGGCCTAAAGCCAAATAACTCGAGT